>JAQFZE010004745.1:0-10926 GCA_034695245.1 Dicyrtomina saundersi | reverse complement strand
TGCTAATCTGGAAAGTTACAACTTCAGTGTTATTTCAGTAATGTACCACTGACCAAGTTTTTGAATATAGATTTATTCTATTCTGTTGGTAATTGTTGGGTAGTTAATAGTAATACAATGATCAGAAAATGCTCCAATTTATAAAAACTTGTATTAAATACGTTAATAATACTTGGAAACTTCTCACAATTTCACTAACTTCGTGGTTTGATTATTTCTTCTGACATTGAAATATAAGTCAGGCACGATCGTGATGACGAGAAAGACTGACACTCAACAATGGCGCTCATAATTTCTCTAATCGTCATCCGTACCTGTGTACACACAGAAAAGATCTCAACTGGCTTTTAGTTAGCTCAAGCTTACACATTTTGGTGTTAATTTCAACACGATTATTATTTAATTTCAAAAGTTTTGAAAGTGAGAAAATATGTTAGATATAGGGAACACCGCTGTGTGGTAATATACCTACATCAAATTTAATAATGTTACAGTTAACTGAAAATCGTGTTTAGAACTTCTGCCACTGTATATTAAGCTAAATTAGTGTTACAACTATAAATGTGGTGTCTCAGGCCAGTGGTTAGAGAGCTCGGCACCAATTCACAAGGCTGCGGGTTCGTTCCTGTCTTTTTGCATTATTTTTTTATTCAGTTAGTCACGTAACTACTTTTTGGTTACATATGCAACACAGAAAATAGTAAACTCAGTCTTACATATTTCAGTTTAAATCCCTAACTAAAATTTGTGCTGACTACTAACATCTTCTGGTGTCGATGTTGGAGTAACACAAAAATAAGTTAACACCTATGTGGTTAATTTGATTATATTTTTCTATGCGTGGACAAAGAATGGAAACTGTACATCGCTGAAAAGGCTAGCCAACCATTTTTACTATAAGAAGCTAAGCTGAGTCAAATAACATGAACTTGCTCGCAATTTACTCTTTCTTATCATTGCAGCATTTTTAACAATTTATTATTATATAGACGCAGACCTACGGTTTCAATCCATACTACTTTACATAATTTGCATGTATTTCACTATCTTAGTTGTAGACACAATATTTACAGTTAATCGGAGCAAACCGACATGCTTTCAGTAAATCATCGAATTAAATTTTATTGTATTTTCAGTAAAAAATAAATTTGCAAAATTCAGTTTAAACAAAGACAAGGCGACGATGTTCGTGAATCACTAGTCAGTCAGTTTAGTCATTCTGTTTTGATTTCTATTTGAAATGGATGCAGAATTACTAAATAATGCAAGAGTATTACTTATTTTACTAGATTTAGGAATACGTTATAATTGTAATGTTACAAAATTAGTGACTACCGTTCACACGTTTTGGACACGTTGGACGTTATTTATGAACGATCGCCGTGTGCATATTAGTAAAATCCTATGTTAAATATATCGGATTACCTTATTCTTGAAATAATGATAAATAAGATCTCTTAAATACTAATGTGTAAATAACGTCATTTATGGACGATCCCTTTGTGCATATTAGTAAGATCCCATGTTAAATGTATCTGATTACCCTATTCTTGAACTAATGACAAAGGGGATCTCTAAAATAAAAATGTGTAAATAACGTCATTTATGGACGATCCCTGTATGCATATTAGTAAGGTCCCATGTGAGCGGCTTGTTTTAATTCACCCACCCGCCCACCCTCAACTTGATGGACGTCGTTTGTGTCTGGCCGCTAAACGACGTTAACCTTGCCAACCACGTACTTCCCTAGAAATGGTTGTAAGTTTGAATGCGAATGTAATGTAAACGGCGGTTTTTGATTCTGAGAAAAAAAAGTTAAAAAAATATTGAAAGTTGCTCCAGTTAACTGCTGTGTAAAAATTATTGATGCGATTTTGCCCAAAAACTATACAGCACTGCGCGGGCGCTTTTATGAGCGATTAAAAGTGATTTGACAACGATCAGGTCAAAACGGCGACCTGTAGCGAACGACCTACAGACATTCGGACAGACAGACTGACAGACAGACAGGCGGACAAAACTATTTCAATAGATGCTTATGAGCTAAAGCTCAGCATCTAAAAACCATTTCAATATATGCTTATGAGCTAAAGCTCGATCAGCATTTAAAAACTAGATCCAAATCAGTCGAGTTTTGTAAACGTTGGTATTGTTTTCAAAATTTTGAAAACAGTTTTAAACATTTTTAAATGCCCGAAAATGATGTTGTAGAGACGTGTTGTGTATCCATTACAAAATTTAAATCAAATTCGTTTTATAAACCACTGAGTAAGGGACAAATCCCTGTGAATACCCGTTTGCCCATTAAGTAGTATACCCGGGAGTTTTTACCCAAAACAAAAACAGTTATATGTTATTTCAAGTATTATCTTTAAAATTTTTACATTTCATGCAATTTTGTTCCCCAACTTTTTTGCCTCTCTGCCCCTTCCTGAATCTACTATGAAGACAACTTAGGGGTTGTCCTTTGTGAGTTATGACAATTAAGTTTAAAAATTAAGTTTAATATGTTTTCGGGACCCCTTAGCACGTAAGTTTTTTGTAAACTGTAGCTTAGACTCAGGACTATATTTTAGCGCGAACCGCCTATGCAATCCTTAGCAATCTTGTTAGTTATGAGAAGTTTAAAATTGGCCATTTACTTACATTGCGCATTAAACTGACATGTCAACTTTTACGTTTTATTTGACAAAACGTTGTAAGGGCTGACGCCAAATCGACCTAATGAATAAATTATTATTTTTATTATTATTATTTTATTTGACACGGTTACAGTTTAATCATATTTCTGAAAAACGGCTACAAGCTACGTAATAAAGCAAAATTCAATTTACAAAATTGAAAAGTAAGACTTTTGAAAGTCGGTTTTTGTCCCTAATGACAAAACTTAATTTAAGCTGGTCACACTGTGCCTAGTCCAGATTTTAAGCTTGTTTTGAAATGGTTTTGTATGCTTGTCTACCTACCCAATCTATCTAGTAAGCTTGCTACAGATCGCACTATTAACCTGGTTTATTCAAACTAAGAGTTGCATTAACAAAATGTTGCTAAATTTAACTTTAGGAATAACATTTGCTGTTTCAATGAAATATCTACACTTCCTAGATACTCTTTTAGTGTTACTGAAATTGACTTCCTCCTTTGTTGAAGCTAATGTTCGCTGAAGCTCAGCATCTACTTTGGGCCCCTGGGCGACAAACTAAAACTAACTAATTATAAAATTTAACTTTCCTATTTTGAAATAGGCGCCCAACTTTTATCAAGAAGATTCCAAACTCTGCTAATAAAGGAAGCGCTTGCAAACGATGTCATAGTTTGAGAATGTAGGTGGGTCTGAAAGTGACGATTCCCGGTGGTCCTTTACTAATATGAGTATCGAGATGGCTGTTGTGTAGGAAAGACCGAAAATCCAAAAGAATTACATCATTTGTGACCGTCGCGATGTTGACAATCTCGGGGCAAGGTAAAAATGTAAAATAAACGGAAGCAATTACATGTAAGTAGTATACACTTACGCTTTGCCCTTAAATTGCAAAATTAGTTAATCTACTTATTGTAAGTCTAAATATTGCGTAATGTAATCAACGCAACAATGTATTAGACGCGTGCTTCAAGAATTAAATTGAGTATAAATAATTATTATGAAAGTAAATAAATTAAGTAGAATTTACTGCGTCCTTATGATACCAGATCAGTTATTTATTTTTAATTTGAAAATTATTAAATCGTATACTACATATCATTTTTACATCACACATAATGTATTACTATTTTTTCAGCAGAAAGAAGTCACAACTACATCGTACATTAGAAATAGCAAGTCAAAACCCATAAAATAGAAAAAATACTAATCATTATTAGAACTTAACGTTCCTAACCTCACGTAATATCCCTACAATATTTTCTTCAGAACGATAAAACAGAAGCATGTAAATCTACCTAGTTTGCTACAAAACAATTGTCTTTATAACAACGACTATCTTGTTTCTAAAGTTCTTGTTAATTTGTAATGCTGCATAATTAAACTTTTAACAAAATAATAATTTTAAAAACTTTCCATAGCAATAACTATTGTTACAGCAAAAGATTTCTCACTCTTGTTTTTTCATTTATGCATTCAGTCGTTAAGATAACATTACATTAAGTTGCAGGTATGTACATTGTTAACGTTTAATATGAAATAAGGATAATCTATTCAGACTCCAACTTTACTGTACCAGACTGCAACTTTTTTTGCTACATAGCAATTTTTAACGGAGACAAAAATTAACAAATAATAATAAAATTCCAGCTTCCAGTTAAGAGGATAGGATCACAAGCGGGCTGGGAGGGTCTTTAAATTAATTTTTTTCTCAAGCGACGTCATTTGCGGCTGGCCCCAGCTTGTACGTCCGACCACGTTCTCTCCCAGCGTTGTTTTTCTTTACCCACAATCTCTCTTTTATTCTTTTGAAATGGAGCTTTGTCGTCAAATTTGACTCCTAGATCTGTAATTAAATAATTAAAACATAACGTGTTAAATAATTTTATGACAAATAATTACGGATTAAATTGAAAGTTGTGTCGCAAAAGATTAGATAACAGTCAGAACATTCTCATACATATAGTTTGTGCCATTCTATAAGTACAGTTCTGGATGCGTAATGCTACACGTTGAATAATTTGGCATTTAAATGAAAATAAACCATGCACAGTACTAGCAAACGAACTACAGATATGGTAATACATAACTAAATGTCTATACTGTGATGTTGTAATTATAGCGCCATTTAGGCGAAGAAAGTCTTCTTACGTCAACATATAATTAAAGAATGTCCCAAGCAAAAGATTTACCTTGTGATATAAATTAAGATATTGCCGCGCAGTAGGGACTGCGATATGGATGCGATATAAATTAGATTATCGCAGTATCTAAAACTTTATTTTTGTTCATTATCGTTGAAAATGAACGTTTGATTTGAATAAGTTGATATAAAAAATAAATTTTGTGTGAACACGTAAATTTCTTTAACCCTCCCTCGCCCTTTGTTTTTGAGTGAGTTTTAATTTGCACGTCTTACTACCCCCTCGGCTTCCCCTTGTTTGTAGACGTGATTATTGTTTGCTCCCTAACTGACTTTATATAATATGTTTTCTTTCGCACCTTGTAATTTTGACTAATGAAAACATTTTAATGGAAAGCTTACCCCTTTGAGCATCTTCAGTAAATCCAAGGTAATTTAGTCGAAAAAATGATGCTCGTTTAAATTTTTTCGCAGTTAGTTTTCGATTTTGGTATTGCCTTGGTTCTTGTATCATTTCAAAAAACTTGGTTCTTCCACAAAGAGTCAAATAGCCCGTCTTTTCCATGTCCATCTTATATTTATTCCAAATGGTTGGTTGATCCAACGATTGACCGCAAGTCTGGAACAAGTTGTCAGTTCGCCATTTTTGCTAATGATTGAAAAAAATGTAAATCATTAAATTTACTGCGGGTCGATAGATAATACATTTTTTGCTTCAATACAAAGTCCCTGCCGAGCAGTGGAATTAGCTTGTGTAAACTTAACAGACGCAAACAGTACAGGTCACAACCATGCTCTGATCGGAAATAAACTTCAGAGTAGCTATACTATCTATGGCCCTGTTGTAACTAACAAAAATGCTCCATGGGGAACGTGCATAAATTACGTGGTACAAAAATCGGAAATTTTGAATCACGTAAATTTTAGGTTACACTTTCGAGTATTATTAGAAGCTTACGCATTATTAGATAATAGTGTACTATTTAATCTGGGATGTCTACCCCCCACGTAAAATTAGAGTCCTTTGGACTTTCATCAGCTGGCGTAATATGAGAGAAAATACGGTATTTATGTTTATCGGTTATTTAAATTGTTGTCATACCGTTGTGGTCGTGACGCAGCAACGCGGAATGTGACTGGTGCCAACACATCCTTTTGGGCACCCTCTGTAAGGATCTGCAAACAGTAAATACAAATTATTCCCAATTATATATAGATAAACATATCCAAAAGCAGTCTGAAATCACACGTGTAAAATCTTTCTGGACTAGTCCACTTGTTTAGTCCAGACAGGGGGGGACTATGCACTTTTTGGACCCGAGAAATTACATTTACAAGGTTGGACAATCATAATGTCAACTCTGAGTCTAGGGGCCCCAAGCTTCTGTTTACATAATGCATAAGAATCAGAGGGCTCCTCGGGAATTTCCTGAAATTTCTTATAGCCAGTCCGTCCCTAAATCCAGAAGCCCCAGTAATTTAAGCATATCGTCTGGATAGTCCAGATAAAGATTTTCAGACAAAACTAAGTAAAAATATAAATTGCGCGGCATTGGGTTATAAACACGATTCAGTTTGTCCGGATACAGCATTTAATTTTACATACAGAAAGATTTATAAATATTACAAGTACCTGCCCCCACTATCGGAACTCCTAAGTAGTTAGACAGTAATTCCTTCGATGAGGGCAGTCTTTTCTTAGCGCCTGGAAAAAACGAAAGAGATTTTGAAAATGTGTACATGTTTTTCTTACGTAGGTAGGTACTTAAGCCGAACAGCAGTCACTTAATTATTGAAATTGTTTTTTAAAAAATTTAACTTACGCTTTGCACCTTTTATCGCCGATTGAGTACCACCAACTGATTCTTGGATCTGTCGCCTATGGATAATTAATTATATTTGCATTTAATGTTAAGGAATTTTCATTACTAGCGCAAATGCTCTCAGAATGTATTGAAAGTGAGTAATTTAACGAATACAATGTTCTACAAAAAGCTCAATACACCATTTTACAAGATAAACATGCAATGCTACATTTTATTTTACAAGCGACGTCATATTTCACATTCGGTCTAATTCCGCATTCCTGCGCGTTAACCTGCACTACAAACAACGCAGAATTTAAAAGGTCAAATAAAGTCTTTATTCCACATTTTATTCTACTTTTTCTTGCCCGTAAACTATCTCAATATATCAGTATTATTATTTTGTAATTTGTTTAGGAATATTTAAAGCACTAGCAGCATACACTCTGGATTTTACATAGATTTGAATCTTGTTGAAGAAACCTAATTTGTAGATGAAAATAAAGAAGACCCCTATTTCGGATTTTGCAAATGGATTTTGGATTGCAAGTGTCAAACAAACACATAAATTAATGTCAATTTAAATTGTACTCACTTATTTGAGTTTTGGTTTCTTCTCGTCAGCCACCCATCTGAAGCGTCTTGGTCATCATCGCTATGACCTCGTGAACTATCTGCATCACGATGATTTTCATCCTCTGCTCGAAATATAAACAAAAAGTGTTACTTTTTAATTAAAATGCATCCAGAATAATTAAAAAATGTAACTTTTATGTGCTTTTCGATTTTAAAAAGTATAATGGAAGCCGATGAATAAAAATACTACCTTCGGACTCCAATTGTTCGCTGCTACTCTCATCAGACAATTCACCGTTGTCAATAGATAATAAACCCATTGACTCATTTAAGTCTAAACGAAAAAAAACAGAATAGTTACAGATGATGTATACAAATACATGGATGAAAAATAAAACGAACCTAAGCAACTGAGCAAATAACAATTTATTCTGTTAATGTTGGATTTGTTTATCGTCTGTGAAGAACCAAAATGACCCATATCCAATTTAAGCTAGAATTAAAATGAACTATGTCATAAAAACAAAATGAGAAACATGCGTCAAATTTTAAGTAATTAGGAGTCTTTTAAAGTGTAAGAATTTCCATTTACACGTATTCAAAAAGCGTAAAATGCTACATCTACACGTTTTTAAAAAAGTGCGAAATGTTCTATTTACATGTTTTTTAAAAAGTGCAAAATATTCTATTTACATGTGTTTAAAAAGTGCAAAATGTTCCATATACTTCTTTTTTTGAAAAATGCCTAAGGTACTATTTACATGCTTTCATGAACATGTTATTTTAATTTTGTCTGTAGATAGTGCATTTTGCTTTTGACTAAAAATGGATATGGGTTATTTTGGTTCTTTACAGACGATATTTGTATTTTTATAACATCCCAATTTAAAAATAGAAAGTAATAATTATTTGGTACATTTTTATTTTAAAAAATAATAACTTGGAAACGTACTTAAATTCACAGTGTAATCAGTATGAATACGACTTTAATTCAAAATCTTGTAGCCAAAATAATTTTGTTAATAATGCATAAACTAAAAATGAACAACTTGTAACTCTCGCAAAATCATGTGAAACAACTATAGAATTACCCTGAGGCGGACGATTTTTTTTCTTGCGAATCCGTAAATCCTCTTTTAAGTCCCTAATAGTTTCCTCCAAACCGTCAATTTTGATTCGTAAAATATATGCTTTCATATCTGAAGCTTTGAGCTCTTTTTCCTTTTTTTTGTACTTGTTTTTCAAATCTTCGTATTTTTTTGACTTTTCTACACACTTGTAGAAAAGTTGATATCTGGTCTTTTTCTTCCATTTTTCTATACGAAGCTCATGATGATCTGAGGGACCATGAAAAATTCATTACATTATTATTATCATACGTTGACGTTTTAATTCCACAAAACACAAAGCTACTCAATGGTGAAGCCCTCATGGCTGAGCACCTTTATTTTAAATGGGCAACATTACAAGAAAGTTACAGTACAGTGCACTCGGTCGGTATAATGCGTACATTTTGGGACATGAAGGTTTTTAAAGTTTAGGAATGAATTAATAATATTACCATGCATTTGCTGTGGCGTCTCAAAGTTTTGGACCAGCAGATCATCTTCTTCGTGTTTCGTGCTAGGGCTGCTTTCAACTATTTCTATTTCAGACTCTGTGTCGGTTATCTGGTCACTCTATAACATATTCGTATAGTTACTACTTTTAAAATAATTCTTTAAGTATGCATAAAGATAAAATTGCATTATAAACTCGACTTTTTAAAAACTCGTATTTGTTACATTTTCAGATAATCGAATTCAGAAATTTATGCTACCTACATAAATTGGCTAAATTTTCATTTTTAAAGTAGCTATCTGCTTCAAAAAGTGTGTTGAGTAACTTTAATACTAATAACGTTGAGGTTGGTTCGGCTCAATGGCTAACACATGAACACTGAGTTAATCATAATACATTAACTTCTTTCGCTTATTTTTAAGGTGCAACGCTGATAACAGGGCCGGATAAAGCGGCCAGCGCAGGCAGCCCCCGCTGTTTGAATTTTCAAAAAATGTGTAAATGGTACATTTTGGAGTTTTCAAAAATATGTAAAAAGAATATTTAATTTAAAAACATGTTAAATAAAAATTTCGGTACATTTTAAAAACATTCAAATAAAACATTAGTCTTTTTTCTCAAAACATGTACAATGAACATTTTAAATCAAACATTTTGCACTTTTCAAAAACATGGAAATAAAACATTTTGCTTTAGTAAAAAAAACTATTATTACAATCAAAATGGTGGTTTTTATATGGAAAAATAATTGCTTTCCATAAGCAAATCCTTCGTCTGGCCCTGCTGCTAAAATTGGATCTGCGGTGATATGCACAGTGGAATCTCGTTGATTTGTACCACGATAATTTGGGCATCTTTCTATATAGCTTCTACTTTTTAGTTTGTCTTTTATGAACTCCTTTGTGTTTGCGTACTATTAAATTTCTCAGAATCGTATTTCGTTGAATCGAAAATCTCTCTAATTTAGAATTATAATAGGTTACCCGCAGCATTGACAGCTGAGCTTTAGTGTGGACGAGCTCACGCTCCAACTGGTTGTTTTTGAGCTGAAGGAAATGATTTTGTTTCAGTAATGATAACTCCCGCATTTCTACTTCAGACATTTCCTCAGGGGAATCCATAGAGAAGGAGGGTATCGGAGGTATTTCATGGTCATACATGGCACTCGCAGCAAAAGTTGGAGCAGCGAAGGAGTGAGAAGGAACTGTGCTATTTGCTACGGCTGGAGTAGCGGATGAACATTTGGACGCCTGTAAAGTGAAATTATGTTAATAATTAAACAGTCCACAGCATCACAGTCATTTCATTAACTCAACAATAATAGTTGGAATCTAAAATATAACAGTACAAAACAAAATTGATTACCCTTAGAAAATGCGGGTGAGTATTTGCGCTGGCTGTACTCAGGGGTGGAGCTGTGATATGCCACCATGGATCAGTCTGGCGACATTTGTTGTCTATAGAGGACAGCGTTTTTGAAGGGAACACGTCATTCCACGATTCTCTCAAGTTCCACATCTTAGATTTTATCTCATCATTCCCCTAGTCAAATGTTTAGTTAAATCACCGTTTTAATGATTTCAAGGAGCTTTTGAATTAATTTTCATTACATTATTGTGCCCAGTAACTGTCTATTAAAGTTGTTGCAAACCAAAAATTGACAGTAATTCTTTAAATATTGTATTTTTATGTTTTTTTTATTTTTTTATTAATGACGAACGAACCTTCTCATAAGTGAGTGCAAACATAGATGCTATGATGGGTGAAAAAAGGTTCACGTATTCTTTCTTCACATTTTTAACAATAGAGCCGATCAGATACAGGACTTGGAGTTTCAACTCGGGTTTTCCCTATAAATTCAAAAAAATGTTCAAATTTAAAAACGACTCATGACTCATATTTCGAATTAGTGAAAAACGTTTTTGAGACATTTTAGACTTGAACCCATATCTCATATCGTGTGTAAAGAACCAAAATTACCCATATCATATTTAGGCTAGAATCATATCAAGCTATTTCATCAAAACAAAATGAGAAAAATGCGTAAAATGTTAATTATAGACGTTTTTGAAAAGAAGAAAATGTTCCATTTAGAAGTTTTTGAAAAGTGCAAAATATTCTATTTAGGGTGAGAGTGCCTAATTGTGGCCATCCTCTAATTGTGGCCACCCGCTCCATTTGACGCGCATGTCTCAACATAG
>JAQFZE010004744.1:0-10928 GCA_034695245.1 Dicyrtomina saundersi | reverse complement strand
ACTAATGTGGGGGTGAGTAATGTGGGGGTGAGAGCGGTGGGGACGACATTAATGGGTGCGACTAATACCCAATCCTTTAAAACATTTTGATATTCCAGTTAAATATTTATTCCTAATAAGTACTTGTTACTTGTTTCTTAAAACTTTAAACTTTATCTGCTCCTGAAACTGTAATTATTTTTACAATTATAATTAGTTTACTTTTGGTATTTAATGCATTTATTAAATACAGCCGTCTATGTTGTCAATTAGTTTGCAAATGTTAACTAATTTTAATTGTAGCCTATCCTGGACCTAGCGCCCAAAGTATTTGTTCTTAGCCGCACGTAATATCTGAAATGCCTTCAGACTTTTTTTTTTGCCCTCAAAGGAAAAGTACAAAAAACACACTGACAAGATAAGAAATTTTTTTCTCTGTTTTCGAGGGTTCGAGAGTTCGAGTTGAATCTTTCTATTTTAATCTTAGGTCCAGTTTAAAGCTGAAGCCGAGGAAATTTACAGCCTCCAGTCTACTCTGTGTATCAGTTGACGAGAGCAAAGACAAAAATATTTATGCTCCGTTTACAACTAATACAAATATTCTGAATTTTCAGAAGTCAGTAGTCAGTCATTAAATAACTAGGTACAATTGTGATTCGAATTTCAGTATCATGTTTAATTTAGTTTTCAGTGTTTCTTACACTTGTAATATTTCAATTTGTTAATGCTGAGAAGAATTTAATTTTATAAGATAGAAATTGCCGTATTTGTTGTAATAGTACACGGGTTGTACTATTTAAATTCCGACCTCTCAGGCCCGTGTATTAATACAGACCCGTGTACTGCCATATAATAGTATGTTAAATTAACCCCTGTTCTATTCTAATCAATCTCATAGATCTCAGACCCGTGTAATATTATAGGCCCGCGTATAATTACAGACCCGTGTACTATTACAGGAAATATGGTATGACTCTACATTATTATACAGAAAAAATCATAGATGGAAAAATATAACATCTTTTGTCTTTTTATTTACATTATTCCAGTGTGAGTCCATGAACAAAATGAAATCAATATCAAGCCTAGCTTCGAAACGACTAAGGGTCGAGACTTGTAATAATGCTGAGAACGGAAGTACCACAGAAGACGTCATTACGGAGTCAGCTTCAGGTGGGCCCGAATCCGGGTTAACCATCTCTGGGGATGCTGACACAGTTGTTGAATCTGTCGTCAATATATTTACAGATGATGTGAGTAATTCTCGATATACATAAAATAGGCACATGTGATTTCACTGCAGAAATATTCTAAAGAGCAGAGTATTTGACTTGTCTAATTTGAAATTAAACTTTACGGTTAAATCACACAATTATTCTTACATTATTTAAAGTTTTTGATTATTTGTTTTGCTCCTTCTTCCTGCCCAGATCCTTCCTCAGATACTTGACAACATGGAAATTCTAACTGCTCAAGATCTGCTTAATTTCCGCCTGGTAAACCGATGTTGGAGGGATGCAGCCACGTCAGTGATTCTTAAACGAAATCTTTGTGAAATAAAACTTGGCTTTGGCAAAGTGGTGACAGATGCTGATGGCAACTCAGTTTGTGAGAAAGTCGGGATTACGGACTGGAGGTTTGAATATGCTAAAGAGCAGCTAGGTTATCCACCAGCTACCTACAAATATTTTAGTGTTAACCAACCCAAAAGTGTTCTTGCGGATCTGTCTCAACTTATTTCGTCTTCGTTAAAATGTCCATTTACTAGCCTTAACTTTTATTCCGACTGTGGGTGGGTGAGGACTTTTCTGAAATCTGACGGTGCCGATCCAGCCCAACATCAAACAGATTTACTTCACTTCTTTTCTCTGTATGGGCAGAAAATCCGGAAATTGACGTTAAATCGTGAAATCTCTGAAAAAGCAGCTAAAAATCTGTTGTACGTTCACTTGCCGCATTTAGTTTGCTTGGACATTAAAAAGTTGTCTGACTTTATGCCTGAAAATCAAGGACAGAATAAGAGTCATTCATTGGAAGCGCCTCTACCTCCGCAGCCAACACTTGGAATAAAAGAGATTTTGGTTGGATCAAGTGACATATTCACAGGGGAGAAAATCAAATTTCTGAAGGAGATCATCGCTATTTGTCCAAACTTAAATGCTATTCACAATGTAGGTGAAGCAGGACTAGGACCAGTACTTGAACTGGGGAAATCCCACCTGATTCAAGATTTAAGCTACGGGTACAGATACCGTCAATGGAAAGCTATCACGGGATTTACAGAGCTTCTCACGGAAAATATTTTGAAGGATAAGCATCCGAATATTCAACTAAGCAAATGTAACGTCTACCTCACTAATTTTAAGAGATATTGTCATGTATGGAAGGCAATCAATGTCATTTTGTGTGCGAGTAAGGATTCCTTAAAGTGTCTTAAAATGTCTATGAGTCAATCAAGGGATCTTCTCCATTATTTCTTTCCCCCGCTCCCTCGTTTAGAATCTATTACAATGATTGATTACATGGGTGGGAGCACAGCCCGTCACCAATTTCATTTTGTAGGGGATGTCATTGGGCAGGCAGTTGAGTTTGGTGAACTTACACCTCATGGGGAAGTCGTTGGTGAGGACTTTGACGAGCTTGCATTGCAAAGCCAAGAAAGCTCAAATATTCCAATGGAATATTTTCCAAGACTCCGTAAAGTAAAAATAATTTCGGGAAAACAAGAAAATGACTCTACTAAACTGATGGGATTCTTTTCCCTTGAGCATCTTGGGCCAGACGGAGTCACAATCGTTCCTGGTGATATTATTTTAACAGTTACCACTTTGAAATTCAATATCTTTCCCTGCCATAACAGAAACATATCAAAATTATTTCCAAATGTTTCGCATTTGAGTATTTACTGTGACTCTTCAAGCCAACTTCAGAACTGGGTCTGGACTGCTTTTCCAAAATTAAAGATATTTGAATTGTCTACACTTCATCTGGAATGGGATGCAGATGCTGTGGACTGTTTCTTTACTGGGATTTCTCAAGAATCATGTACAGATGATGACAGCGATGCAAGTTCTTCTTCTGAAGCAGATAATTCAGACCCTGAGCAAGATTTTATACGGACTCAGCCATACATTGGGGACTGAAAAAGTAGGTTCATTTTCTCCTGATTAATATGTAACTGAAATATTTTTGTGTAGTAAGGTGTGAAATACAAGAACTGATGAGGTTCAGTTCTTTTACAAAATACTTCTACTGCTATAACACTCATCCAATTTAAAAGTAAAAAAAAAAGCAACCTACCTACAGCAATGTTTTACATATACAATATTTTACAATATAATATTATAATATATTAAAACAAAATATCATCAACGGAATTAATCAATGCTGAACACCAACCATAATTCAAGATTTGCTTCTGGATTTTATTATCTAATTAAGATGAATAAAAAAGTAGAGTGAGCCTAATAATTGTTAATGCGTGAAGTTGCAAATAATTTCATTTTATGATTACAGATTTAAAGGAATTACAAATCAAAGTTTGGGGAAAATCTAAATCACGCTTTGCCTCGGAAGTGACAGCTGCTTACGGATTTAACGATGTTGTTCACCGGACAAAGATCATATTGTATTTCGAGGGTCTTAAGAAGAGCGTTGAAGAAATTGAGGGTGATTTATTTTTTTTGTACAGAAAATTGTTTGGTGTATTTTTGTATACCAAAATATACTTTAAAATACCATTGTTCTAATTAGACAGTTTAATTTTAATTATTTATGGCATTCTATAACCAATACAGAATTTACTAAAAGAGACAGAACTTATATCAGCCTACTAGTTAGAATTAACGCTTAACTCGAAAGTATTGACTGTACTTAAATGGACTCATAGTAGTCCCAATATCTTGTAATGTATCTCTATGTATTTTCGTACCCGCTTTTTAAATAATAATTGTATGTGTAAAATCATATTAATTTCAGAAATACGTCAGAATCTGGAACCTGTTGCTGCCTACATTGAAGTTCAGATGAAGAAGTAAAGAATTACAAACTATTATTCACTTTACAAGTCAGGTATTTTAAAATCAGAATTTACATAGTCGAGTCAGAGAGTAAACAATTTTAATTTCTGTTTTGCTGCTGTAGATTTTATATTCCAGTTATCATGGTAATTTTTTTTAATGTCGTGTGAGATGTGTTGCAGGGCCGGATACTGCGGCCAGCGCAGGCAGCCCCCGCTGCCTGAATTGTCAAAAAACATGTCAATGGAACATTTTCCAGTTTTCAAAAATATGTAAAAAGAATATTGAGACTTTTAAAAAACATGCAAATAAATTTTTTCTGACATTTCAAAAACATGCAAATAAAATTTTTTGTACATTTCAAAAACATGGAAATAAAACATTTTCCACTTTTCTCAAAACATGTAAATAGAACATTGAGCACTTTTCTGAATCAAGTACAAAAAACGTATTTGAAAATATTCTAAACACATGTAAATACAACATTTTGCTTTACCTAAGAAAATCATCAATAAAATCAAAATAGTAGCTTTTGTATTGAAAGAAATCGCTGACTAAAATCAAATCCTTCGTTCAGCCCTGCAATTGGTTCACTTAGTTTGATTGATGGAATACATTATAATTTGTGATCACCATTTATTTTATGATTTGATTCACTACTATAACGTTTACACAAGCTAAACTTGTTTTTAGCTCATTTTTAAATATACAGATAAAATGCATTATTCAAATACTAATTATATCGTTTAAATAATTTTTCAAAAATTAAAAACCATTTTAATGTGTACATTTATAAAATAAATAAAATATGCTGTTTAGATAAAACGAATAAAATGATAAAACAACTTTCTCTAGCAAGAGCAAGAGAGGGTAGTCACAAAATTATGAAGAAGCAAATCAGAAAAGAATTTTATTATTACTACATATTTACATAATTTAGTACATTGTTGAACTACTCAGCCGATTTTAAATAATAATAATCTTATATGACATATAGCAGCCTTCGTTAAACACACGGTTTTACTGGTCTTTCGGTAGCTAAACACTTGGCTGCAAAATATGCTAAAGGGATTGGATATCCGGCCAAGTTATTGTATCTTTGTAGCGTACATTAGGCTATGATGATGAACATTGTATGGATTTGCTTGGAATTTTAAACACCAAATTCTGCTTAACAAGAATAAAAGCAAATTTATTTTTTTTAACTTTACATAATTACAAGTACTTAGTATTTTATTAAATTAAAAAACGAAAATTGTGATTTTATACAGTTAAGAATGACTTATCATTAATTACTACCTACTTTCATTTTTATATCGTGAGTTAAAAAATAAAATAAGGGCCAGTTCAAATAAATTAATGGTGACAAATTAACTTTTCTACACTCAATTCTGTTCCACAGCTACTGTACGTGACGAAGCGTTTTAACACGCAGGTAGTTTCATACTTCTAGACTTTAACAATTTTTTAAAAATCTCACACGACACTGCAGAATAACTTTGTTATGTAAAATGTAATTAACGTTAACACTACATCCATAAATTATGCATAAAATTCAAATGTCATCATCTTCCCTCAACAATCCTGCTTTCAGAACTTGACTTTCAACTAAACAGTGGGTTGTAATTATTTTACTTGTTGCTCCGGATTTCAACGTAAGCAGTAACATGTTCTAGTTTTCGAAGTGTTTCTGAAATTGAATCAATTCATTATTTATTTAAAACATACCTAAATTATTCCTCAAAAAAAATCCTGATCACAGTGATAAATTTATTTTAACTTGAATTCGTCTTTTAATTTTTTAGTTCAAGATTATAAAAAAAACATTACCTTCTATTTCTTCAGAGTTCATCTGAGGGTCCAAAAAAGACAATATGGACAATATGATTTTTGTCCGCTGAGTATTTTTCTGGAATCCATAGACAGAAGCCGAGGCAAACTGCGATCGATATTTTCCCCCAAATTGGATTTTAAATTCCTTTACATCTGAAACAATAAAGCGGTAATTCATTTATGCTTATCCGGCGCTCAACCCATCCCATGTGTTGACAATTTTACGAAAAATAAAGTTTAAAATGAACTTACTTTCACAGTCTCCAATGTATGACTGAGTCCGTTCAACATCCTTCCCATTCTCAGTGTCCAAACCTAATTTAGAAGACTTCACCTTGCCGTAACAATTTTTACGCGATTCTTGGGGAATTCCAGTAAAGAAACAGTCCACGGTCTCCGCATCCCAGTTATTTTCAAAATAACTTTCAGAGATTTCTAATCTTTTTAACTTTGGAAATGCCGTCCAGACCCAGTTCGTAAGGTCTCTTGAAGAGCTACTGTGAAAATTTAAATGTGTAACATTCGGAAATAGCTTTGGCATGTATCCCACATCACATGGAAATGTACCGAATTCCAAAGTAGTCACTGTTGGCACAATATCCCCAGGAACTGTTGTCACTCCGTCCGGCCCAAGATGCTCAAGAGAAAAGAATCCCATCAGTTTTTTAGTGCCTTTTTGTATATAATTATTAGATAAATACATCCGTACTTTGCGGAGACGTGGAAAATAATCGGCCGGAATATTGTTGATTTCTACGGTTCGCAAAACAAGCGCTTCAAAAACGTCATTGGAGACAACTTTATTGGTAGTTAGTTCACCTGATTTAATTGCCCGTCCAATGACATCTCCCACAAACCTAAACTGGGAGCCGGCTTGCCATTTGTCCCTTAAATCATTTAATTCAAGAAATTCCAAATAGGGAAGCGGGGGAACGAAGAAACTGAGAATGTTTCTTGATGACCTTAAACGAAGTTCAAGGTATTTTAGGGATTCCTTACTTGCACTCAAAAAAATATTCATTGCCAACCAATCTAACCCATATCTCTCAATGTAACACGGAAAGACACTATATTGACTTAACTGAAAATTAGGAAGCTTTTTTATAAAAATAGTATCCTTTACAAGTTTTGCAACCTGCTCGCTCACTTGAGTTTGACCGTGTTCATTACTATACATCAATTCTTTAATAAGATGATATTTTTTCATTTCAATCAAAATTTTGAGCGCTGCTTCCTCTACACAGTAAATAGCCCTCAAGTTTGGACAAGCACCGATAAGATATTTTAGAAATTCAACTTGTTCTGTATCAACTGTTGCACAGAGTCCAACTGAAATCGATTTTATTCTGAGTGTTGGTGGGAAAAAAAGACTCGCTTGCATTGGGTTTTCTTCTAGATATCCATTCAGAGTTTTAGTTTTAGGGAAAGAGTACGACAAATTATCAATATTCAAACAAGTCAAATGAGGCATTTGGACATAAAGCAGATTTTGAAGCGCTTTGATTGGGATGTCGTAACCCAGCGAAAGTTCCCTGATTTCTGTTCCGTATAGAGCAAAATATTGGAGTAAATCCTTGTGATAAGGGCCTTTTTGAGGCCATTCTGATTGTGGATGCAGGATCATCGAACCACAGCCTAAATGAAAGCGAATGCTAGCAGATGGAAATTTTAAAGAAGTTGAGATAAGTTGATTCAGATCTTTAAGAAACATGCTGGGGTTGTAGGCATTACAATATTCAAGCGGAGATACAAAAAAATGGTCACGTAGACACTCGTCCTCCCAGTCCCTAACTACGTCATAAACTACGTTGCCTTTATAATCAGTAGTCACTGTATCAAAGTCTAGAATAATCTCACACAGATTTCGCTTAAGCAGAATCGATGTGGCTGAATCTCTCCAACATCGATTCACTAGACGAAAATTGAGCAGATCTTGAGCAGACAGAATGTCCAGGTTGTCAAATATTTCAGGAAGAATCTAAAAAGTAGGTGAAAAATATACTTTATAAAATAAATATATATCTAGGTAAAATTACAAATTTTAAAATGTTTTTCTGCCACACTACTGCGGTTGTAGTCATACTTGAATTGAAAAGCGAGATTTCTTATTTTATTTATAAATTACTCACATCATCCGTGAATATATTGGCCGGAGCACCAGCATCATTTTTAGACAGCTCGGAAATGGGAAATTTGGATTCGTTAGAAGCTAACTCAGCCACGTCATGTATTGTTTTAATTTCGTTCTCATCACCTGTCAAAGTTTCCGTCTCGAGTCCTTTTAAAGGTGGATTTGAATTCGAATCCATTTTGTATTAATTACAGGCTCGAGCTTCTTATATACTGTAAATAAAATACTAAAAACAATTATCACAAAAAATACAGGTTGTATGAGTTGTCCTGCCCTTTCCTAGGAGCGAAAACTAATTTATGATTGAATTTTTGCAATAATAAAAATCAAATTGGGGTATGCACTTTAATTTAATTATCATTCAAAAATATTGAATGCGTTCAGATTAAGCTAAATCTATATATCTACATAAATAAACCTTTATTGTATGTCAAAAAAAGTCTAGAGTACCTGGTTCTGGTTACGTTGAATTACTTGTTAGCAGCCAGTAATTCACCTTAATTGACAACGCCTCACAGACTGTACTGAAAAAAAAAGTTAAGATATGGTTTGTAGTAGTGTCAAGCTGGTTATAAAAATAAAAATCTTGCAGTCTTATGAATAACCACTGTTGTGCTACTGTTCGCTGGTTTTTAGTTATTGTTATGAAGTAACTATAATTATAACTTACAAATAAAAATAAATTACAGAAAAGAGAAAACAATAAAACCGTTAAACCTCACTTACACATGAAACTAAAAACTTACTTATCAAGTGAGTTTCGGTTTTCAGTCGTCTGATTTAAAGTAACTTTTGCTTTATTACTAGTTTCTAAAAATCTAAAAAAGTGTAATGTTTAAAGTAATCCGCGCAGAATTAAAAAGCCAAGGACACGAAAACTGTTAATAAAATTGACGACTCAAGTTGAGAATTAAACTTGGAAAATCTTATTACATTTTCACATTGAAAATATTATGGTGATGGTGATGATAAGAGCTGAATGAAATGAAGTGTATTCGCTTTTAGGTCAGTCTCAAGTGTGTTTCCTTATTGTTTTGCTTCCTTATAATTTCAATGTTCTCGCCATGAGAAATGCACAGTAGTACAATAGTTTCAGTTCAGTGAACTTCAGTGTTTATAAATAAGTACTTTTGGAAGGGTGAAAAGCTTATAAAATATAGTAGCATTTACACGTACTAACATATTGTAGAAATAACACAATTCAATGTATCCTGTCTTGGGAAAAATATGTCCCTGCATCGCCTGCGTGTCAAATCAACAAGGCAATATATAAATGGTCGAGCGGTAAAATATGGACTAAGACTTAGGACTGAGGGTCAAGTATTCCTTCTTCAGCTTAAATCCAAAACAAAAGGCTCCAATGCTGAAGATAGGCAAGGGCTCATAATTTGTACTGTTAACATGAACTCAATAATTTAGAAATAATTTATGCATCTCCACGTTAAAAGAGATGTTACAGTTTGATACTAGAAAAATGATGCACTAGATAGGTCTATGTACATCTTACAGTTGTAAATCATGTTGACATGAAAAGTAAACACTGAGTCGGCAAAGAAAAAAGTTTGATCATCCCCATTTTCGGTTATACGACTAACGTAAAAAATATTCAATAGTGACTTTAGGCAAAATATAATAATTTTAAGTAGGGTACGCACATATCGGCGTAAATTGCATTGTTTTAATTGTAACGTTCACTTTGAAAAATCTATACTTTCTCAAATTTGACAGTGCTGCAGAACTTTTCTTTATCGTATTTTCATACCACTTTGATTTTCTCATCTCCAAACCCATGAATGCAAACACACACAAAAATTTGAATTTAAAATTTTTGAAATTCGTGAATTCACTTTTGGATTGTTTTTAAATGCTAAATATCCTGGATTTAATATTGTAGATAAAAGTGCCCAAAGATGGTTTTTGTAAACTTTATGAAAATCCGATGAAAACTGTACAGGTAATGCAGGGCGAAAAACTTGGTAATGAACAGAATTTTGAAACACCAAACAGCGCAATTTACACAAATGTATTGATAAATCCAATGTTTGTTTCCAATTCAGTAGTATGCATTCTGCATAAACTTGGAGTCATTATTGGATTACGTCAATCGTATTTAATTTGAATATAAAGATTATAATAAAATGATTTTAGCCTGGAATGTAGGTATTCAAACTTAGTTCTTCGCCAACGATTTGCAAGATGAGCGAATTAAAAACAAATTAAGACTCATTTCTACAATTTGCATGTTCCATTGGATGCGTACTTCAAAAATACTTCCGCAGCAATTATTAGGATCAATGCATCATTATAAAATGATGTAATACTACGTAATTACCACATACATACTTTATACTGAGGCATTTCGCAGCGAACACAATATAAAAACAATAACACAGAAACCATGCAAATAAACCTCATTTTATTAAAATTAATTATGTGAACAATTTAGTAAGACCTTTGTAGTGCAAGTTATCAATTTTTAACCCAGCTACTTAATCATTAATTTATTACAACAACAACAATGACATTGTCTGCGCGCGCATGAAAATTAGCGCCCATCGCTGTAAAAACTTTATGACAGCATTTTAATAATTCTGAACTACCAAAAGTATTTAGAAATACTTTTTACTTTCTACCTATTATTGTTTTATGCAAAAGTGCTGTGAGAAATGTGGTGTAGGAGGGCTACGAATGGTGTAGTATGTATTAATAGTAACATGCTAAGGCAGAGGCAGAGGGTTTGGATGTTTGTACATCCGGAGTAGTAAATGGTAAAAAGAGCGTTTCATAAATTACGCTTGACAAAAGTGAGAGTCTCATTTCAAATCACAACTGCTCAATCATAAGCATTATTAAATAAAACTTTAGATGTTTAAAGGTCAACAGGCGCGTCGGAACGAACTTTGACATGGGGGGGCAAGATTTGTGTACCTAAAAATCGGCAGGATTAGTCCATCGTTGCGTCGAAG
>JAQFZE010004743.1:0-10929 GCA_034695245.1 Dicyrtomina saundersi | reverse complement strand
ATATATATATATATATGTAGGTACAACAAAATATAAATAAAAGTGTTTTTTATGACCGGAAGTTGACAGTCGTTGTCATTATGGTTTTGGTTGAGTGATTCACATGACTATAGTTTGTGCTCACTGAGTCTGCTGCTCTATTATTTCGAATTCAAATACGAATTTCGAGGAAAGCCATTGTTCACAGAGGGACAATGTCCTTCCGTCCTGATTACAGGGAAGTAAATAATAAAATATAAAAAAAAAATAAAACAGCGTAGTTGTAAAGCTGCAGTGGTATGTTCATATATATTTGTATGATGTGCTCACGTCACAGAAATTCCACCACCCTCATGATCTCGAGAGGTTCCCCCTGGACCGCCGTTAGGTGCATATGAGACAGTCTGGTCGTTCGCATCAAAAGAGCATTCAACTCGTACCGTCTTGTCCGACTCTTGCATGATCACCGGGTTTTGCTGAATCACCACATGATTCACGTACCGTCCACGACCCTTTTGAAATTCCAAAATAGTTTATTTTCTAATATATTCTAACGGTACTTTGTACATTTCATACATGATCAAAAGCCCACAAAGGCACACGCTGGTGTGACATAAGTTGGTAGGTATAGGTATATTAGAAATTTGTGTCAGCTTGCTACTGCATTTAAATAGTTAGGTAAGTAGTTAGGTTCCACAGCATATTAAAATTTGCGTCCGGAAAATAATAATATAAAGTAAGGTAGGTAGGATTGTAGGATTAAATCAATTTCATCCAGACTGGATATTCATACCTGCTGAAGCGTGCCACACTGTGTCCCAAGAGATATCCTCAAAACGATTTGACTTCTATCACCACCCATTTCAAAGCAGGACTGAGGATTGCCGGTGGCGAAAACTCTTCCAGCAAATGGAGTTCCAAAGTTGATGGTAACCATCATGTCAGATGGTGTACAGTCGACGCGAACTGTCAAGAACATGTGTCAAAAATAAATATTTAGTAAAGTCAGAGTGTACATAAATATGTTCTCCCGCCTCCGTTTTAGACAGAGATATGGACATGCTCATTTTGATTGTATAAACCTTAGTAGGTAACTGTAATATCGGTAAGAAATTCTGGGTACCCACACTTACACTCTATACGAATTTTTAAAAAATCCTGGATTTTTCCTTACCATTGTTGCATGAGCCACGTTCCCCATAGAAGAAGTCAGGATCGGGAATGAGGGCTTGACCGGTTGAGTGAGTATCATCAGAGCTGAGGAGACACTCTCGTCGGTATGAGTGAAAGCTAAATGCTTTGCAGTGAAAGTCTTGTTCCGTGTCACAAGCTCGCCGACAGTCCTCCACGCTGTACATTCTGGGCATAAATTTATCTGCGACAGGGAGGTAGCGTCCAGGAGAGTCCGTGTACTCACAGTGTGGAGGAGCTGGAAGGTTGACATTAGAAACATTAGTGCTATATTATTATTTGTAATGAAGACTTCCATTGGACAGAAAATTCATGAACATGTACAGATTAGTAGAGAACATCACTCTGAGATGGATTTATCTTTGTACCTGGTGCACATTCATTTTCCATGTAATCAATTTCAGGTCCTGCCTTCCTAAAGCTCTCCGGCCGTGTTCGTCTTGTTTCACTGCTCAGCTTACAGAGTCTTTCCCGTGCGTAGTAGGTGATGGATCTGTTTGATATTCGAAAGCAAATATTAGCATTAGCATAAAACATTCTCCAGCCTTATTCCTCCTCCTCCTCCTCCTCTTCCTGATTTTCTAGCAATTCTCCATGGCTTTTGAGGAAACTCTCAGGGGGAAAGAAGTCGATATTTTCAAAGTTGTAATCAATATCAATATTATAAATTTTCCCCAGTACAACTAAAACAACAACTGACCGGCATGGGCCGCGGGGTGCTCGCAAGCACTCATCCTGACATTGTCGACGATTGTAAATGTTCCTGATCTCCAAATCTCCTGGGCCGACCAGTTCGTGCTCAGGGACTCGAGTGAAAGTCCACATCTTCCCACAGTGACGCTCTGTAGGATAATAATGATAAATTGATAAATGTCGTGTTAGATTAATGTTGATATTTTATTAAATTCCGAAGAGTCAAAGAACTTGTTTTGGTTTTTTGATGTCCAATAATAATGAATAATGATTTCTGTGGCGTGTGGGCCGTACAAACCTCGAAGGCAAATCTTTTCAAAATGTATTAGGTCCGGGGATGGATGTAGAAGTGACGAGTCAGCCTCGGATGATCGGTCGAGAGAAAAACATCTTTGTCCATTACTTCTGAGTGGTTCGATACTCACGGCTAAACAGCGATCTCTCAAATGATCACATTCCTTCAAACATTCTGCTGTGATTCCGACTTCAGTTCTGGTTGGAATTGTTTCTCTGCAAGCCACAAAAACAAAACGCAATTTATATTACTGACTGTTTCAGTAGTCACCGCTTATTAGTTAGTGTAAGAAATTTAGGTAGGTAATTAGTTTTTGAAAATGAAAATATAGAGTGAGTTTATTGCATATTTTAATTAGAAAGGAATTTAATATATTAGTGGTCCAAATACCTGTGTTACTTTTACTTACAACATCACATCACTCTTGTGATCATGCCGCGTGTGTACAGAGTAATTAGAGAAATTGAAATGAATAAAACGAGAATAATAAAAATGATGATGGTAGAAATGTGGAAACTTACTTCCTTGCTCCATTATACGTATGCCCCATGACTTTCTCGTAAGTAACACTGTAGCGGCATCTGTGAGGGGAGAGATCAGGATCGAGGTAGTTACTCCCGGGATCTTGACTTCCTGGGTAAGTAGATGGTGGGTAGTTGTCTCTAACTCCATTGGGGCTGTGAACATCTCCTCTTGTAGGTGGATACGGTTCTCTTCCAGAAGTAGGGTAAGGCTCTCTGTAGTACGGATCTCTGTCCCGATTTGTGTACGGATCTCTAGGGAATGGATGATCTCGAGCTGGGTAGTAGTCCCGATCACGTACTTGATATGGATCTCGACTTGTAGCTGGATATCTGTCCCTTGGAGGATAAGGATCTCGTGGTGAGCTGGGGTAGGGTTCACGGATGGCAGGTGGAAAAGGATCCCGACTTGTTTGAGGGAAAGGATCTCGACTCGTTGGTGGATACGGACGTGGATCGGACGGATAAGGATCTGGTCCAGCAGGAGGATATGGTCTACTTTCAGTGCTTGGATAATTTGCACCTGAGATGCCTCGAGGATCACATTCTCGCTCGGAATACACAGCTCCTGGTTGAGCTTGGAATGCATTTGGTCCTGCATTTGCGGCCGTGTCCCCACTCAGAAGGCACAAACTTGTCGTTGTTGTTGGGGCTGGGCCTGGTCCTGGACTTGGACCACCACCTGCAGCACCTGCCTATAAAAATTGAAAAACAAAACATAATTAACAACTTCTCGCCATTTTAATTAATGGTCCAGCTACAATTCAAAGCACTTCATCTCCACGTTATTGCTACCAACCAACCAAGGACAAAGCTTACAAAAAATAAAAAGGAAGACGACGAAAAGTTAGATCTATTGGGAGGAGGCAAAAGTCGCTGTGAATTACCGGTGTAAGGAAGGAGAATGATCTGCAGTTAAAGTCACGTTCTTTGTCGCAAGCTCGCTGACAGCTCCCGTCATTTAATGCCGTCTCTGCTTTATCCACGTAAATGAGATAACGATCTCTCTGAAGATTCTTGTAAGTACATTTCGTTGACTCTGTGTAATTCCAAGAAAACATCCAATAAACATTATAGGTAGGAAAGTACATATAATAAAATAAACTCACCTCCTTCCATTTAATTTTGGAGGAGCGTGTGTATGGGAGTGTGTGTGTGTGTGTGTGTGTGGCTTGAGTAAGATATATAGAGTCGGATCGGACGACTCATCGGAAGTGGACTAATAATATTTGGTGGGATTTAGTATCCAGACTACGCGTCGATCTCTTCTCTTTTTCTCTGTCTGCATGATATGTATGGTATGGCCGTATGGCATGGTGGGCAGTGAAACAGAGATAGAGAGGTAGGAGGGATGTATAGTGATATATAAATGGAGAGTGAGCCTTACGGAGAGCGCATTGGTTTTCCAAGTAATCGGAGTCGGGCGACGGAACAAATCCACGCGGCTGAGTGAATCGATCTTCTCTGCTAAGGCGACACTCTCGCTTCTTCCAATCATACGAAGCTGATCTACAAATAAATCGTCTCTCCTCCAAGCATCTATCCTCACACTGAGTTTTCCCCACATCTCTGTAAACTTCTTTGTCAAAACCACGTAATTCGAAACTTGGAATTCTCTCAAAAGTCCACAGTAAACCACAACCTCCACCTATAGGACCAGACAGAGTCATGCTGCATTTTTTTTTTCATAGTGAACAATTTAATTTAATCTTAAAGTTTGAGACTTTGTCATAATTGGAATTATTGAATAGGTAATTATTTAGCATTACTTTAAATAGGCATTACAGCGGGAGAGAAATTAAATCAAAAATCAATACTTCTGAATGGGGATACATGGAAATAGGGGAATCGTGTTGGGGGTGGTGGGGAGGGAGAGAGGGAGATACAGAAAGATTAAGAAATAGATTAAAAACCTCGGAGACAAATTCCTTCAAAGTAAGCAACTCCGGAGGAGCGTCGTAAATCGTAACGGACTTCATCATTGGCAAACTCAAGTGCTGAGCATTCATTTCTATTGTAGTCCAAATTAAAAGCGTGACACTTTACATCACTCTGACATCGTTTGGCACATTTATCCGAAATCCCCCTCCCGGAGTCTCTATACAGCAAGTAACTATGTCCACGATCCAATTCGTAACCTGAGACTTTCTCGTAAGTCATCCGACCGAAGGCACACCGACCAACTGAAATCATCCAAATGAAGATTAATATTCCTTTCTAATAAACCCTCCGACTCCGACTCTGTCGCCGCATTCTCGTCCAAAAAGACAAAAACAAGCGGAGTCTCCAAATAAAAATCTAGTGAGAGCACTATAGTAATGGTCATGGTATGACACAGATGGGTATAGATGGGGACAAAATCCCTTAAAACTTACTTTGTGTGTCAGTATTCCCATGCCCAAGATTTCTATCAGCAATGCCATTTCCAAATAAACCAGGAAGAGGTCTGTCCACAATTGTATTTAAGACGGGGCCAGGTTGTTGATCAGTTGGAACACTTTTACAATTTCTCTCATAGTAGGTCGTTCCGGGTCTTTTCTGGACTGCCTCGTCCCCTCCAGATCCTAAAGTTCAATTACATCTCACATCAACATTGTGAAAATAATTTTGAATTAAGGCGTAATTCATGGTTTCATTTTTTTTTGCTTCTCGTTACAACAAACTTCACGGAGACATTTACATGTACCCACTGCACTGTATTTAATCTTTAGCCATTGTCATAATATATTAATGGTGACATTTTGGGTGGTGACTCCTTAGATTAATCGCCAGGTTTACCGATCGATTTACACTGTTCAAAATGTAGGTATGTCATTGACAGAGGATTGAGAGTTGTAGTTGTAGTAAAACAAATTTGGAATTTGGTTTTGGAGTCAAAAAGCTCGAGGCCGAGGCGGGATTTGAAAAGGTCAGAGTATCTGTTCCGTTACGTGAGCGAAACTTAATACTTGGGGACGTTATATATTATGTGATGTTGTCTCGTCCACATCTCCTCCGCTTTCTCTTCTTAAGGTTTGACTTTGGTCGTCTCGTGTGGAGACTAGTTAAGGACATACGGTGTCTCATGATTGAGAGAAAAGAATGAGCCACAAACAAAGTTACTTACATCCATCAACGTCATACTATGGTAGTGATCAGAATCTTTTCTTCCAAACTTTCTCTTTTCCTCTCCACATTACTCATGTATACACATGGATGTTAAATGTATTTATACGGAGAGCACAGCTAAATCCATGGACACATGCCCCTGACTTAATATAAGTATAGTTTGTAGTCTTTAAAAGTTTAGGATTTATTTTTTCGTTTTTTTTTTACCTTTGTCGTCCCCAGAAATAAAACACTGGGATGCAGCTGCGTAGAATGAATATGAACGGCAGACAAAGTCCCGATGGTTATTACACCTCTGCTCACATTCTTGCTCCGTCCCGACACTATTGATGACTGTATCCAAGTAGCGTGGGTGGGAGTCAGGGACGGTGTCGAATGTACATCTTTTGTCAGCTATAGAGTCAAAATGAAAATGAAAGCGTGTAAATCGAAAATTGAACGAAAATTCATCCATGAGAGTAATCTCCATACTCCATAGTATCCATCATTAAGAGTCCCTCAGCCTCATCAGCATAACTATTGCTGTCATTTGTGGGCATTATGGGATCTATTCAGTCTCACGTCAGAATCAAATCCAGGCAGATATCAGCATTCGGAGATTTAGAATTATTAGAGGTGGAGGGGAAGATGTTTTAATTTGTACTCATGAATGGTGAGGAGTGAATTTGAAATGGGGAATAGAAATAATGAATGAGGCTGAGGGGGAGTCTGAGAGTCAGTGTGGGAAAGTAGAAATTATTTGTTGCCCTTACGTTCTATACATTGATTTTCCAAGTACTCAATATGCATGGGTGCTTCCACAAAGTCATTAGGACGAGTTCTTCGATCTTCTCGACTCAGTCTGCACTCCGTCGTCTGTATAGGGGAAGGGGAGACAGAGAGCCATGTCATGATGATACATTGTAATTAACTTTTATGCAGAATATGACACAGTTTGTAATACATGGGACGGGTAGTGTGGAGGAGGGGAAGGAGCAAGTGGCTACTGGTACTGGTACTGGGACTTTTGGACATCACTGAGCTGAACAAAAACTTAATTTTCACCTAAACCTCATATTCCACTTACCTGAGTATGGTATTCCGCGGATCGACAAACAAATCGAGTTTCAGCCAAACATCTCTCTTCACAATCCCGTCGGCTGGGCACGTTACGAAGTACAAAGTCATCATGTCCTCTCAGTTCTCGGGCTGGTCGTCGCTCAAAAGCCCAAGCTCTTCCACGACAGCCCCGAGTATTCCCTGGGGAAATGCCAATAAATAATTAGTTTTCTAGTCCTGAAGGGGACCACTTAAGCCCAAGACATCATGCATATGCATCATATAACCTTCCTAGTACAGTACTACAGAGGAGGCTCATATTTCCGTCTAAATTTTTATAATTCTATTTATTTTCAAAACAAGTTAGACTTCATGTGTGGAGTCCCATCCTACAGCTCCGTGTTTCATTGATTTTTAAATTCCGAGCATTTTAACCTAGGTAGGTGCATATTTGGGGGGACGGGTACTGGTACTGTGGAGAGTATTGAGACTGAGTGAGGGACTGTGCTGAAAGTGTATTTTTGTAATGTGACTCGGGCCACGTATGATTTTTGTGTGTTTTTGTTTATCTAGTGGATAGAGAAGTTGCGGTGGGGTTATAGAATAAATTGGGGTTTGATTCAGCTTAGAGGAGAGCGTGAGATATTTTTATCCGTAGACCGAGACTGACTTACTCGGTGATTGCTAAGATTTATCTTTTCCGATGTTCCACCACTGATATGTATAGGTAGCTAGGTACATACTATGCAGAACTCAGTCAAGGTTTCCCGTCCTTCTCTCTCTTCCCTCCAGCTGAAGCTGAAACCCGAGCTGCATAGCATGGGAACTGGATGCCTTCTATGTAGTACTGAATAGGTGGGTGAGCTATAAATATATATAGACGGAGGAAAGGATATCCAAAGGCTTACCGCGTAGACAGATTTTTTCAAAGTAGTTCTGTCCATCTCGTCGAGTGAGTTCCTCTCCTCTACCTTGAGTGTTTCTATCTAATTTGAAACATCTCATGGCTGAATGGTCAACCATGAAGGAGGGACAGTCTGCTCCGGCATCTCGACATAGTTCTACACATTCAAGTGTCACTCCAGGAGCTGTGGCTGACAGTGCAAAAGCCTCCTGCTTCGCCGTTCGAAGGAAATGTCCAGTCACTTTCTCAAATGTAAAAAGTCCTCCTTCGCAATGATCTACAGATGGAGAGTCCGATACACGATACACCGTCATTAGTATCCCAGAGGAAAATCTAAATCTGTTCACTATTCTACGCTCTTCAAGTTCTACGTTACTACACTACAACTACTGCAATGACTATGTAGGAACTGAAGGAGACAGGTATATGTAGTCCCATCCAATAATCCGTCTATGCAAATGTTAGACTTAAGTACAGCTACAGCCATTTAGACCCAAGCCGCTATGGACACTACATTTATATGATATAGGTATTCAAATAAGGCCCAGTGTCCTTTAAATGTACGGAAGGGAAAAAAATAATTTACTAATAGAGCACTGCTTCTCGGAGAAAACGGCTCCTTTCTTGTGAGGAAGTGGAGCACCCATTAGACTAACGGAGTCGTCTGCACTCAAATAACAGAAATTCTTATCGGCAGCAAAGGATGTGGATCTGCACGTAAATCTTCGTGTCTGAATAATCAACAAGAACGCGGGAGCACACTATTATTCATAGGCTCTTACATGAGATTTATTTAATGCAAAGTGCAGAGAGGCAAAGAGCGGAGCAGCTCATGAATATCTTGTCGCTGCATAATATACACATAGCACTCCACATTCCACATGTATGCACGTTCTCACATTTAGGCGGGAATGTGTGTCTGAGCCTATGGTTGTATTTATGAATTAAATTTAAACTTGTCTACAGAAGGACAGGGAACATTCAAAGCATACATGATCACACAAGGATTCACAGTCCTCCCTCGTTGCTGCATACTGTAGCTCGTCCATTGAGATCACGGAAACGTCTTGTCTCGAAGTGTATCGACAGTCAGGCAGTTCTGAAATTAAAGGCGGTAAAGTTACCATTAGCACTCGCGTAGGGTTTCAAAAAGCAGATTAACTCTCGTGAATGGGAAAGAAAGAGCGGGGAGCATGGCCGTGGCCATGAAAGCCACCTCCAGCCGCACCATATACATCCGCGAATCCTCCATCAGGAAAGATATCCCCATCATCTTCCCTCCTGTCTCCATCCCGTCCTTTGATGGGAAGCGGAGGGAGACAGATGGGGAAGTGACTGGATGTAGGTTTGTATGTACATGGGATATGTAAATGAGAGGAGCATGTGCTCCGTCACATGTAAGCTTAATTCCCATCCCGAGTAAATGAATCAGAAGAGGACAGGTAGTAGAGTCGACTTATGGTGAAGTCTCCCAAATCCCAATCCGCTTCGTCTTCCCTGTCCTCGTTCTGAGCTCTCTGCCAAACTTGAAGAATGGATGGGGGGAAAGTCAGAGTTACTTACGTTTGACACATTGATTTTCCAAGTAGTCCACAGCAGTTCCGGGCTGACGACGAAATGCACTGGGCTGAGTTCGTCTATCCTCCCGACTCAACCGACAGAGTTTTTGGGATTCGTCATACTCAGCCGACCTTTATTTGACATTTTACAAAATCAACATATCAACATACCCGAAATAAAGACAGTAGTAGAAGGAGAAGAAGAAAAAACTAAAATAAAATATTATAAATCATCATGAAAAAGTTTCATGAGTTTCTCCGTTTGTTTTTAGCCAGAGTGTATATAGTCATTAATCCACACGCAATCCAGTCTTTGATCTTCTCTCGTCCCTTATATACTGTACGTAGGTTGTAGGTATCTACACATTAAAAGGATAGAGTCTGAACTTCTCTTACCTGCAAACAAACTCCGTCTCGACCAAGCACATTTTTTCACAATCCGATTTGGCTTGAACATTCCTCTCTTCTTTGTCATCGAAACCATCTAGAAAAGCTCCCACAACACGCTCAAAAGCCCAAAGTCGGTCGCCACATGTTTGGGAAAAGTTGGGCACTAGAATATTCCCAGTTTTAGAATTTGTGTCATATTTAGTTGCTTAAATTGAGTCAAGTCACATTATTAGAAAATTAGATGAATGAGCTTCCTCGTCGAGCCTCCGTACATAGGCACCTCCAGAGACGTCCTCGCTCGGAGTAGTGAAAATGTGTAAAGCGGGGATGAATTGAAGCGGGTTACAAGCGGTTCTATATACTAAAGGTAAGGTACGCCCCAATTCTCCCGACTCCCACTCCAGACCGCACAGTCAGTCAGAGTCTTTCATCTTTTTTTTAGAGGTATAGGAACAGGGAGGACAGACAAAAAATTGTCAATAGTCTACAGTCTACACGCTGTAGACTGTAGATTGGAAACCGAGACCGACACCGACTGACAATGAGAGGAAGGCTATGGAGTCTATAGGAGTTTGAGGCTCTGGCTCTGCATAGCATCATATATGAGAGAGGACCAGGTACAGGTACGAGGGAGGAAATGCAATGTATGTTGAACTAATGCTTTAGGATGCGCGTAAAATATTTTTTAGTTTACCTCCACGAAAGCAAACTTTCTCAAAGTAATTTGTTCTTGGGTCTTCTCGTAGTTTCTCTCGTCGTCCAACCGAGTCACGATCATTTGAGTCACACCTCGACTTGACGTAATCTATAATTCCATGATGAAATCTTACAAGTGAATAAAATGTGTTTTTTTCTCGATTTCTCTCATTCTCCCTTTTCTTCCAATCGACGGACTTTAAAAAAAATTGTTACTCCCTATCTATCATTTTCTCGCTCCCTTTTCTGTCACTTCCCATTCTCGTCTCAATGTCTGGAGACGCAGAAGGGAAATGTAATAAGACGCTCCAAAAAATGTAGAGAAAATAAAAAGTATAGCGAAGGGGCTATAGAGGGAGTGAGATAGTCTCTAGATATGGATGTAGGTCAAGTTTTACTTTGCTTACCAACTGTGAAAGCTTTGCAAGTTGGACTCTGTCGACAGACTGCTGTACAGTCCCTCGTCACGGCTGCATTCGGCTGATGTAAAAGTCCTTGTGAATCACTCTCTGCCATGCCCATCCCTGTCGTCTTCTCATATGATTCTACTCCTCC
>JAQFZE010004742.1:0-10929 GCA_034695245.1 Dicyrtomina saundersi | reverse complement strand
GCACAGGCATGGTATTTGCAAATTCATGATCCTAAAGTGTTGTTTGTACAGTTATCTTTAATTTGCGCCTATAAACCATATATTGGAAAGTTAACCATTACAATAATTGTATGATTTTGCATTGACTTCAAAACTGGTTCACAGCAATTCCACCAGGTATTTTTTATCCGCAACTGGTCCATTACCATTTGAATGATGCATCACTTATATTATACCTTCATTTATAGTGATTGACCGGTAGGGTGAGTGTAAGGCAGACGTCCTGCTATTTTTCATCCCTATATTTTATCCTTATGTTTCATCCCAGTGTTGCCGCTATGGTAAATCCCTATGTTAAGATCAGGTTAGGTTTGAGTGGGGGGTTAGGAAAACTGACTAAGGCGGGGCGGGACGGGGGTGAATTTAGCCTGCTTTCAATCAGCTGTGGGAGCTTTTTTTTAGTTTTATACGCATGCATTAGTTGTAATTATTTTCCTCAATTATTGAACTGGGCAAGACTTAAACGGTCCTACAGAAGGGTAAGACACCGACCCAAGGGCGTCTATGGCTTAAATTCCCCTTTTGGAGATAAAACATAGAGATAAAGCTTAGGGATGAAACATAGCCGGAGCCCTGCCTTGCACCCACCACTTGTAGTTTTAAAATTAAGATTTGGTGGGAAATTCAAATTTGCCAATTTTTGAATTATTTAAAAAAATTGGCTATTTAATCAGATATATATATTAAATTATGCTTGAATACATAAAAAATGATGCAGTCTCGCCATCATACTGTTACAGCTTATAAAAAGGCTTAACATTATTCAAAAAATGGAGTTTTTAATATTACAGAATATTCTGTAATACAAAATACAGCCAATTTTCAAAAGAATTTCAACGTTGTTGTTATGATTACCACCGATTGTGATTTAGTCACTAGGAACTACCCTTTCTGCTCTCGATCTGCCAACGAAAGAGTAAAGTTTCCTGCACCAGCCTTTCTTTCTTTGCTTCATTTTCACACCTTAATTTCTGTTTGTGGACCCATAGAGTGTATATTGTATATATCTAAACCCAGACTGTACTTTCCTTTAATAAATTATGACTTTTGGATTTTACTACGAACTATCTTCCATGGGTTTTAATTTCCAGTAAAATAATTGATATAATAATATGGATGGCTAATTCTCACTCCATGCGCTTTTATTTCCGCGCAGCGCAAAATTCAAAATCCCCAATCTTCCCTATGAATTCCCCTTCCCCCGGCTTTTTTCCCTAATATTGAAAGTTTTCCAGGGAATTTATTGTGAATTTTGGGAATTTATTTGGAATATTAGGAAACTATAAATGTTTTAAATGCAAATAATTTGATTCATATGAAATACGCATTAATAATAAATGTTTTTAAATATACACAAATTTATTTACTCGTTTTGCTTGTTTAACTCAATTTTAGGAAATATTATTACGAAAATCATAAATATTGGATTTAGCTGTAAGTAATAACTAATCCCTCCATCTAGGGAACATATAGTAGGGAATATATTAGGAATTATTTTTAAATTCCCATCTCTCAAAATTCTCAAATTCCTAGGGTATTTAAAACAAGCCATCTCTAATAATTACTAATTTAATAACGGGAGCTGTAGCAAAAACAAAAAAGGACAAGCTGCACAAGCTGCACATAACTCAAATGAGATAAATAGTAAAACAGAGCAAGGGTAGTGAAATCAGTACTTGACGTCATTTAAGAATGCATAACTAGCGTTTATTTCAACAATTTTGACAGCGAGAATAGTTAATTCTAACTTTTTAGTTCCTTTGACAAAGAACAAGGTAGTGCTAAAGACAGTAAAGACACGTACCTACTATTGTAAACACTTGGAATAAATACTTACATAGTAAATTGTCCTTTGCCTTTTTCTAGGGAATATATATCCTTTCCGGTTATGAGAAACCCCGTCCTAAAATACAGATTAAGTTCAATAAAGTTTCATCAGGAAAATTAATGTTTTTAATGTATCTCTATTCAATCTTATGTAGCTATGTGAGCCAACAAGTTATCAGTTAATACAATGTCAATGCCAACACTAGTCCATTTGCCTTAAAACCACAAATGGCACAAATCAAAATGTAAGAATTCAATAAGAACTACAGCACAAATAATAATAATACCACATACTACAAATTACAAAGAAAAAAATGAATATGAATATATAAATCATAAAGGAACGCACGGACATATAGACAAATTCTGACAATAGCAACTACTCGTAAACATTTTAAATATTAATTGTTAATCGGATAATACGGCCCAAGTCCAAAGGCGATCCACTTGTGACTTGCATGCCTATACTTACACGCTCGCACTGTCACTGTCATATTAACGTCAACGTCAACTACATAATATTAAAAGTGCATATAAGGTTCCGCAGAGGTCAACCACTAGTCTATGTTGTATAATGTGTGTGTCTATTACGAATTTTGTAAGGAAATATCGTGCTTTGTCTTTCAGGTGTGTAGTTGACAACTACATCTAATTAGACAATTATTGCATTGCATTGATGTAAAATCTATAGATTAAATAATCTAGCGAAAAACTGAAGCAGGAGTGTAGAGTCGTACAGTGTCGACTGTAGATTACCTATTTCTTTTGGAGGAAAGTTTATTACACAATCTTGTTGCGGGCTTTCTCTCGGGATAATCTTTTATCTTCAATCTTTCATTTATGCGTGTTTCGTTATTGCGGGTTCGTTACTTCACTAGTTGCTCCATACTCCATGGTAAAATTGATATTTGATGTTAGTATGTATGTTGTAGTTGTATGTTGTTTGTAAGACTTTGTTTAGACTTATATTTGATATAATCAGAATAATAAGCTCCAAGGAGTTGATTAATTTTTAACACACAAGTCACACAACATAGAACATCATGAATTGTATTGCATTCGTGTAGAATGGTAGTCAGCAAAAACAATGTTTAACCGTTCAAAGATCACGTCATGTCATGTCAGTTAGACGGTCAAGGGTAACCAACGAAAATGAAATGAACAAACACAAAAACACTGAATCACTGCACAGCAGTAAATTAATTAGTCAAAAATAATTTAAACGTTTTAATTAGTATTTTAGACGACTACGACTATGCTAGATAGAAGTCGAGCTCAACTTTCAACTAAAATTCTTATCGTTCGTTTAAACTACTAACTGGCGACTAAATAAAGTGGAAATAAAATACTCAATGTTTATTCAGCTCTATGCTTTTTTTTGTCATTTTATAGAGCAGCACTGCTGGCTCAGTGGGCTGGGGCTCTTTAGGGAAGAGACACATATTACGTAAGCAATCATTCTGAAATTTTGGGACCCACCCACCCCTATTGTCAGCACCTTAACCATTGCGTAAATGGCTATCTTTAACGTGGCACTGAAAACCTGCTACCCACCCTAGTTGCTTACGTAATATGTGTCTCTTCCCTTAAAGGCTTAACTCGAATGGCAGACTTTTTACAGTAGGACTATTTTCGGTGAATTTCAGCGCTCTTTTCCAAACTCTGTCAGGCCCAGGCCCTTGCATATATTCCTATATTCTGAAATACTCGTGAGTGTGAGATCTGCGAATACTAAGTACTATGCCTGCCTAGCTAAAGCGAGTTGAGTTAGTTGCCACCGATATAAGATTTTGTTACTATTTTTAATCTCGTCTAGGCAAAAGGGGTTGTAGATATTTAACTGTCTGGCATCATCTGAAAGTTGCAAATCTTGGTAGGCGCAACGGCGGCTTGCAGAAATTGAAAAGCTCCTCAATCATTTCTCGGGATTTATTTCACTTATTTCATCAGTTTTATAAACACTAAATTATATAACTAAATCGGGTGGTTACAATAAATACGAAATGGCCGCTTTAAAAATTTTTACCCGATTGACAAGTTCAGGTTTGTGGCATTTTATTAATGCATTTATTGCATTATTTGTATTAGAAAATTGCATGTTCAATGTTCTTTGTCTACTCCATTCCGGCATTCGTCTTTTGTTGTTGCTGCACGTAGTTTTTTAGAACTACTAATCGACATCTCGGATTTCTAACTGCGAAAATTGAAAACTTATTATACATCTACTCAGTATTAATGTTTTGGTTTGTTTATACTATTTTCAGCAGCAAAACCTTTTCATTACTGTGCCGGTCATATCAGCCCGCTACCCTCAGCTTTTAGTCCAGTAAGTTTACTACGTCATATTTAAGAAAAAATATGTGATTTGACTATTTAACTTTTCAAATTATTATCACCCATACGACATGTGACATGGTTTTTAATGATTTTTCAGCAATCTAACTATTTAAGGTTATCTTCCATCCGATTTTACGCGGAGAAGAAGGTTTATCAGCGGGATAAGCCTCATTGTAATGTTGGTACTATTGGTCATGTCGATCATGGAAAAACAACATTAACTGCTGCGATAACTAAAGGTTAATTGAATTATAAAGGCCTCGGCGGCGTTGGTCTCTTTGGGACCGAACCCCTGTCATATAATAATAATAATAATAATAGTTGAATTAAATGCCATTAAATACAAACAGACATCGGAGAAGTGTGCATTACTGTCTACTGTGGCAGTATTAATAATATTACAGTCTTGCATGTTCCGTTATTGTAGTTCTTGCCGAAAAGGAGTTGGCTTCAGTCAAGCGTTACGATGAAATCGATAACGCTCCAGAAGAAAGACAAAGAGGAATCACTATTAATGTAGCTCATGTTGAGTATGCTACTGACAACAGACATTATTCACATACAGATTGTCCAGGACATGCGGATTATATTAAAGTAATTATGTTGATTGTTATGAAGTATGTCTTAATGTAATCGACCACTCATACACCGAGCCATGATTATGATTTTAATTTTATGTATACATTCCAGAACATGATCACAGGCACGGCACAGATGGATGGTGCTATTTTAGTCGTATCAGCAACTGATGGAGTAATGCCACAAACTAGAGAACATTTGCTTCTCTCCAAACAAATTGGAGTCCAGCATATTATAATTTTCATAAACAAGGTGGGCCGATATAATATAATGTATTGCTTAAGTCGGTTTGGCCTCAGTTCATAGAACATTGTTCGATTTTTTTACAGATATGTTAAGTACAAATGTAATTGGTTGATCCTTGGTTATGTATTGTGTAAAATGTACGTTATACGTAGTGTAACCGATATAATGTCTTATATAATACTGCGCATAGCACCTTGTCTGTAGAATATGATTATCCCTACTAATTGTATGCTACACTTCCAATGTGGCACTTAAATTCTTTTAATGAATCAAAGATGATCCAAAATTTAAATAGGTATTAAAATTTTTCCTTCGAATTCATTTTAGGTTGATGCCGCGGACGCGGAAATGATCGAGTTGGTTGAAATGGAAATCCGAGAGTTGATGACTGAAATGGGCTATGATGGAGAAAATGTTCCAGTAGTCAAAGGATCTGCTCTATCTGCGTTAGAGGGAAAAAATGCTGAAATAGGTTAGTTACCACAACATTTGTAATGTATCCTATTTTTAAACATTCTGAGGGCTAACAGCTAATGTCAGGTCTCAATTTTTAGGGGAAAAAACTATCTTGGAACTTCTTCAAGCGATCGACGAAAAAATTCCAACTCCTGTTCGAGACCTTGATAAACCTTTTATGCTTCCAGTGGAAAATGTTTACACAATTGCTGGTATGATTTAGTAGATTTGTAGCTTTTGTGTGATTTATAAATTATCAGCACATAAATTAGCATTATTTCGAAGTGGGTAAGTATTGTTTGTGGGTGAAACTTTCAAAGTTGATTTCACGATTTAAATAATCACGGACTCGATGTTTTCCTATAGGTCGAGGAACTGTTGTTACTGGGCGGCTGGAGCGAGGAATTTTGAAGAAAGGAAACGAATGCGAAATAATCGGTTACCATAAAACAGTGAAAACAACAGTAACAGGAGTGGAAATGTTTCATAAAATTTTGGAAGAGGCCCAAGCTGGCGATCAGTTAGGGGCTTTAGTTAGAGGAATTAAGCGTGACGAAGTTCGACGTGGAATGATTTTAGTTAAGCCTGGAACACTAAAAATGCACGATAACTTGCAAGCCCAAGTTAGTAATTTCTCAAGTACAATTGAACCTGGAGAATTTAGGTATTATGTATTCAGAGGTTGCAAATTAAGTTACGGAATTTTAAATATTTTTTGTTATAGATTTACGTTTTGAGTAAAGAAGAAGGTGGACGATCCCGACCCTTTACATCTCATTTCCAACTTCAAATGTATTCGAAGACTTGGGATTGCCCTGCTTCAGTTGCTATGCAGGGTAAGGAAATGGTGATGCCTGGAGAAGATACTGCGTAAGACCTATTTTGTATTGTTTATATCTGGTGTGTATATATGTATACTTACTATCCGATTTCAGTTTTAGTGGTTTAATTTTAGGTCTACCTAGGTATTTACATTATGTCTATATTCGTCCATGTATTGCTGGTAAATACAATTTTCTAAGTGCTTATTTTTCATGTGTTAGATTGGAATTAAGGTTATTCAAACCCATGGCTATCGAAAAAGGTCAAAGATTCACATTACGGGACGGTTCCGTAACATTGGGAACAGGCGTGGTGACCAGTTTCCTCCCTAATTTAACAGAAGATGCACGTAGTCTACTTCTGGAAGGAAAGAAAGGTGTTGAAAAGAGAGCGAAGAAAGCTGCCACCAATAAATAGTTTTTGTTACCCATATGATTTTAAAATTGTTTTGAAAGTTGAATGAGCACTTTTATTGTAATATTATGGCAAAGTCTAGGTGTATGACTGCATTTATTCCTTAGAAACTCTTTACCGCAGTTCCTTATTTGATTGATGTTAGGGTAATAATACTACATGATAAGTGTGGCAGTACGTGACCATTCTGTACTGAAGCGACCAAAATAGGTTTCGCAAGACTAATAATAATGTAGAAATTACTTTACATTTATTAGATATTTAATAAAAAAAAACTTTAAAACTGGAGGTATAATAATAATTTTGCATACAGTTGTAACATAATGTACAATCGTAATATCGTAATGCATCCGAGTGATTCGAGGCCCATAGCCTGTCCGTTTTAGAGAATTGGTATGTATTAAGTACATATATATTATGGTGAAATAAATTTGATAAATTCACCCCACATCATGGCACATACTGGATACAATTTGTGTATATATATATGTATATGGAATACTTATGCTTTTTACGAGATTTGAACATTATTGGTTAAGGCCCGTTTAGGTGTAATTGAATAGCTCTACCATAGCCCATGAAGCTCTTTCGTATCGATTCATTCATTTGTATTTATAGTCAGTACTGTTCAGACTGACTGGTAACAAGCAATGCATTTAACCAAATATATTTCAAGTTCTAAGACGACAATAATTAAGTTTGAGATGCAACCCGTTTTGTATTTTTTACTCTCAAAACACAATTTTATTGGATTTCTTGATAGCAACAATTTTATGGCTTCTAGCCTTACCCCACATTATAATAATTACTTAGAGCTACTTTTTAAAAATAATAGTATAGTATTATAAATTGAAATACGTATAGTTATAACTATTTATCATTACGCATAAACCATGGAACAAAAAGACAGACGAGACACTGAAAAGTATATATTCATGGCAAAACACCAATCAACTTCAATACTTTGTATGAGAAAATTTTAAAGCCGGGATAATTAATGACCTTTAAAACAGCAAATGAAATAATCTAGCAACTTTATTCATTCTATATACTAAGGCATTAAAAGTATGAAAATCTTGGATTCAAAACAGTTAATTTTAATCGAAAACGAAAACCAACATCCATGAAATAGGATGTTATATTACAGCTTTTACGATATCAGTTCAAGAGGTTTGACGTGTTCAATGGTTACGATTCTAATCAGCTTATAAGTCGTCATCTTCTTCCGGAAGAGCAACATCTTGAGCTTCCTATAATACGAAATTCAATATCGAACCTTTAAGGCTACTGCACACAAGTTGATTTACGTTAGTAGAATAATCCATGCAAATAATCGCAAAATCATGCATACCTTGAGGTCCTGCTCAATCTTAGTCAGCCAGGAAGGATCCATCGTCACTTCTGGAGGAGCCAATGCTGGCATAGCGACAAACTCCAAGTTAGGATCACCGATCAGCTTCCGGGCCAACCACAAGAAAGGTTTTTCGAAATTGTAATTGCTTTTTGCAGAAATGTCGTAGTACTGCAAATTCTTCTTCCGATGAAAAACGATGCTCTTAGCTTTAACTTTTCGGTCCTTAATATCAACCTTGTTTCCACACAGTACAATAGGAATATTTTCACAGACACGCACCAAGTCTCGATGCCAGTTGGGGACGTTCTTATACGTAACACGAGAGGTTACGTCAAACATGATGATCGCACATTGACCCTGTGAATTAAATAAGATAAAATTCAATCATGTATGATCACAAAAAATAAAAAGGGTTTGTTTTAATTTTTTTATATAATGTAATATGGGATTTAAATATAATTGTAGAATTACTTGTATATAGTAACCATCACGGAGGCCACCAAATTTCTCTTGTCCTGCTGTATCCCATACGTTGAATCGGATTGATCCACGATTGGTGTTGAAAACTAAAGGATGAACTTCGACACCCAAAGTTGCGACGTATTTTTTCTCGAACTCACCCGTCAAATGCCGTTTTACAAATGTTGTTTTACCGGTACCACCATCGCCGACCAAGACACACTTGAATGTGGGCATTTGTTCATCTTGTTGAGCCATTTTTAATAGATGTGAAAATTATCCGGACAAGTCTAAATCAAAAATAATGTTTCAAAATTTGGATCTCTCTCTAACTAACAAACAACTGATACGCAATTGTGAGACAAAACCAAACTTCTGCGCCTCAATTCAATCACGCATTTAATTTTTCCGACTGAATCTAGTGCTTGCTAGTTTCTTAATATTTGCCTCGAAATTTAATTATACTTATTTATCAAACTTAAATATAATAAATTGTAATGAAGAAATTTCCTTCGACTCACCAATAGATATCAATAAGAATAGTTAAAGTAAATAAAGCACAAAAATACTAACTAGTATTCACCACAAAAACGGAGTGCACGCCGACTCTGCCGAGAACAGCTTCGAAAGTACGTTTAAATACTAAGGTATACTATTCTATTCTATTTCAACGTATTCATTCAACACTCCACACGTTCTGAACGGCACGACACTTATGCTGCTGGGCCACTGTAGCTCAAAATACAGAAAAGGCGCTATCTTTCCCAACGGATCAAAGGATTTTTCAACCATGCTCAACCGGTGGCATGATACAAAATTTAATACTACACTAACAAATTTAATTAATCTACGACGAAATATACACTAATCGATTGCAGAATTTATGCATAACTTAAAATAAATAGATTTACTTACCTTACTTTTTGATTAGTAACAAAAAAATGCGAATTAAATCGGACTCCGATCGGACGTTATGAGTTGAATGTTGCGTGAATGACGGAAAGGAAAGAAGTTTGAGCCACCAATGCTATTAATGAGTCAACGCTTCCAAATATTCACTACCTTGATGTAATAAAAATCCGTGAGTACACCTTCCTAAAATGCGACAATGATACTATTTGATTTTGAGGAGTAATATCTTCTTAAAATGCTTCTGAGTATTTAAAAATTAAGATTAAATGTGGCAGGTAAATGAAATAGTTGTAGGCTGACGAGTGACGGCAATGCAGTGCTAGAGGGGCGTGTTTAAAAAAAGGGGGTGCTAGAGGGGCTGGGCGGGGACAAAGTGAAAGTGGAAGAAAGGAAAATGTGGGAGGAAAGAACTGTGAATTTCCGTGTAGTGGATTCCGAGACTGGGCCATATAGGAAGTCTTGTCTTAAAGTCGTCGTCAATGAAAATCGATTTTTGGTGTGGTGCTGGTCAAGTGGCGGATTTAGCTGTAGTTCGTGTCGGGTGAGGGTTTATGGACGGACCAGGCCACTGAAAGAGCCTCCGAGACCCTTAAACCATGACCAAAGACCGACTGGCTGCCCTTAAAGCGGTAATTTTCACTTATCTATTTTCACTTAAGTTCATTATTGTATAGTGTAGTCAATAGTTTTTGACATTTGATTTTTACTTGGAGAAAGAATTCTCCACCTATACAAAAACATCATCGTGCATATGTACGATTTCGCCAAAGACTTGCTCATCAACTTTCCCCCCCAGACTCTCTTCTCTCTTCTCTGATTCCTGAAATCATTGGAAATAACATTCATACCTTTTATTCTTCACATTGTTGTGCTATCTAGAATTGTTACAACTATTTTCACGAGTGATTATAATATTTTTGGTGGATGTGCTCGACATACCTACTTCATATGAATTCATCTCCTCCTCGTAAATTTTAGAATGCTGCATGCAAAGTATAACTCAGATTTGGATTTGGTGTGGGGTCTAATATTTTGTATTTAGACTTCAGATTTCACTTGTGATTTGGAAATCGAATTCTCCAAATCGTAAGTCCCTAAAATTGTGAAATCACGCTTCAGTTTAGAGACTGAATATATATATGGTTATGGAACCAGATTTGGGATTCTTAAAATTGCGAATTCACTTTCTGGGTTTTTACTCTGAGATTGTGCTTAGATTCCTTATTTGTCATTGGATTTCAATCTTAAGAATTTGGTGAGAGTATAAATGTTCAATTATGAGTCAATTTATTATTCATATGTGTTTAAAATATTTCGTGCAAATTCTTTTAAATCGTAATTTTATTGTACTGCATTTAGGAAACGTCATCCTTGAAGGTGTAACTCTGAATAATTAATTTAAAATAGTTCATGCAATTGAATTCATAGAGAAAGGCAAAATATTATAAATTATTTACTTTAATTTTGGAGAGTTTTATCCTGTT
>JAQFZE010004741.1:0-10929 GCA_034695245.1 Dicyrtomina saundersi | reverse complement strand
TCGCATTCACATTAGGTAGGCAGGTTAGGGGTGACGCGCAAATGACGTCACGTAAAAATTTCTTCTAAACACCCCAATCTAGTTGCTATCGCATTTACAGTAGGTAAGCAGGCTAGGGGTGACGCGCAAATGACGTCACGTGAAAATGTATGTTAGACAGTCCCACCTAGCTGTTATTGCATTCACATTAGGTAAGCAGATTAGGGTTGACGCGCAAATGACGTCATGTGAAAATTTCTTTTAGACACCTCTACCCAGCTGCTATCGCATTAACATTAGGGAGGAAGGCTAGGGGTGACGCGCAAATGACGTCACGTGAAAATTTCTGTTAGACACCCCTACCCAGCTGCTATCGCATTCACATTCGGTAAGCAGGCTAGGGGTGACGCGCAACTGACGTCAGGCAAAAATTTCTTTTAGACACCTCTACCCAGATGTAATCGCATTTCTTTTAGGTAAGCAGGTTAAGGGTGACGCGCAAATGATGTAACGTGAAATTTTCTTCTACATGTCACGGGCTGACCTATATGTGTTATAGATGTTAGGAGATCGTCCCTAATAACGTCCTTCAAATACTATAGTTTCTTTTATCCCAAGTCCCCACTTTAAATTTGTTTCCATCCTATTTTAACTACATGTCACGTACTTACCTATATGCGTAACAGAAATTCATGGATTGTCTATAATGAAGTTATTTGTGTATGTTGCAATTTATAAAAAAATTTCAGCTATATTAAATTAGATGCTAAGAACATTGGTATATGTCTTATTCATTCTAGGGGTGCTTTCATAAATCTTATATCATCTTTTAGCGTAACATAAATTTTCTGGTGCCTTTGTTGAAGCTCAGCATCTACTTCGGGCCAGCCCACGGTCAAAGTTTTTTTGGTTTTTTTGGAAAATGTTTTGAGCGGCAAAAGCAACCAGTCACGAGTTGAATGTCCAGTCTCCGACTTGTGTCATATTTTTCTTGTGAAAATTTGAAAACTGCTACTACTGCTGTTGTAAAAGTAAAAGGCCATTCCTCGTATTAACTCCCTTGACTTTGACTTGTTTCAACTTTTCTTCAGATTTGCTAAAAAATAAACTAGAACGAAAGAATTATTATTTCTACGAAGTACAAAAAGGAATGAGAAAATTTTAAAAAAAGTGTCGGGTGTTTTTGGAATATTTCTGCTAGCTGCAGTTTCATTTCTCGCCCCTCTTTTTCTACTATTTCAGGTAAGTAACCACCCACTCAGGACCGAACGAATGAATTACTTTTAGGCAGCAATTTGTTTCCGTACAAAAACACCGTTTTTATTTTACTCATGGTTTTCTTTGGTAAAGCAAAATGTTGTATTTACATGTTTTAAAAAAGTGCAAAATGTTCGATTTACCTAATGTGGAAAAGTGCAGAATGTTCTTTTTACTTAATGCGGAAAATTGCAAAATGTTCTATTTACAAGTTTTTGAAAAGTGCAAATTGTTTTATTTACATGTTTTTAAAATGTACACAAAATTTTATTTTGGATGTTTTGGAAATTACAAAATGTTCCATTTACATATTTTTGACAAGTGCAAAATTTTTTATTTCCATGTTTTTAAAAAGTCAAAATATTCTTCTTTTCTATATTTTTGAAACCTGAAAAATGTTTTATTTACATGTTTTGAGAAAATCCAAGCAGCAGGGTCTGCCTATTCTCTGGCCGCATTATCCGGCCCTGCGCCCATCATTAAAAAAATTCAAAAATATTTGACACTTGCAAAAAAGAATTACAATTTTTTGAAAATATATTTTTCGCGGCCTAATAATTTAGATGCAGTGATCTGCTTCTTTTGTCCCAACGCTGCGATTTAAACTAGCTCCCAAACGAAAGATTGTCCCTTCAAGTGTGTGAACACGGGGATGGACACTCCGAAGAGACAAGACTGGGACTGCCTCCCGGACCACTACTGGAACGTGAACACGAGTTCGGGCTGGCTCACCCCTGGGGATATAATGCACCTGGCCTCATGACCTCCTCATAGAATAAAAATTATCAAAATTACATAATATGTAACAAACGCGTAACATAATTTAACCAATAAATTGTACTCGATTTGTACGAATAAAAAACTTGCATATAAATTCCGTTTTTTATCGTTGTTAACGTATCTAATGGGTAACTCACGAATAAATCATCAGTTTCAATCACTGCAATTAAAGAAGAAAATTGCAAACAATAAAACCGTATTTTTGATTGCTTTTTTCCGTCATAGACGTTAAATTAATTTCGATATAACAGTTTTAATCAGTTTGCTTTACAATAAAGGGAGCTGCCACAAATGACGTCATTGGTATTTTCAATGGGTCTACTTGGCAATTGATGACATTCTAAGTTCAAGATAGTCATTTATGCAATAGTTAGGCTGATGGAGGTCATATATAGACAAATAGAAATACCAATTCTTGCATGACATCATTTATGGACGACCCCTGATAAATGTTCTCTCAAATTTAAACAAACGTCAAGTAAGCATCGCCACCGTCAGTTCAAGACAAACACAGCACCGCATTGAGTGCACGTAAAGAGAATAAGAGAACTCACTGTAGTTAGTTAAAGTTAAACAGTGAACAATTCGCAATCATGACGTTCCCACGCAAAACTAAGGGGGAGTGTCCATAAAAGATGTTGTCACTTAGATGGGTGGATCCTAAAAACATCTCTCTTTATGGTGAGGTTGAAAAAGATGCCTTACTACACACAATATTATAACGGGTGGGTGTATCATTGAAACAACATGTCATCCATGACATCATTAATGGGCGATCCCCATCTTTCGAATTCGTAAGTATTGTGTAGTACATACCTAACTATACAACTAAACACACACGTCAATTGTCACACACCAACACCAAAACCAAACCAGTGCGTGGAACAAGTGTGGGAGCATTTATTTACATAGGAGGGGAATACAGCTAAACTCCAGGGGAGCGTGCATGCACTACGTGGTACGTTTACGTGGGAGGGAGTACAGGGTCAAGTTGATTGTTCGTCTAATTACATGGGAGCACATACCATAGGGATAGGTATTTAAAATCTCAAATTTTTGGATCACATAATTCATGCACGTACCCCAATTCTAACAACATTGCATTTCTATGTCCACGTCCTCAGCAGAGCACATTACCACTACTTGATACTTAACTACTTTAACTACAAAAATAATTCTAATTTTTAACCAGCAGCTTTATCTCTTTTTCTTGTCTGGAGTCAGCGCGAAAATACAAAACCGGGAGAAACACGTACAAAAAAATTATTCTCACACTTTTCCTTAATTTCTTTCCTTTTGTTAAAGACTTATTTCATTTTCTTTGTGTGTGCTCCAGCAGTGCGCTCTGAGATTCATGCTTTAGCACAATATTGTAAAATGTGAAAAATCATAATAAATTATTTTAGACAAATATTCAGGTTATTATTGTGCCACCTGGTTATTGGTTCTGGTTCTGGTTTTAATAGAAATTCCAGTGCCTCATTAGCATAAGCAGGTGGGTTCTACAAAGTGGAAAAGGAAAAGTACTTTTAGAATTGCTTAAAAACATAGTAACGGTAAGCGTATTGCGTTTCTGTCCATCAAATATGTTTTCAAAAAAACGGAAGAATTTTTTTACGTATATTAAATGGTGTGGTAATTCTAAATGTTTTTTTTTCAGAAACAAGTGAAGCACAAGTATTAAAAGCTGTATGTGAAAAATTGCATGTAATGGTAAGAAACACAAAAACAATCAAAATTTAGAATTTTCAGAACAAAATGGCAGGGCTGGATAATGCGGCCAGCGCAGGCAGCCCCCACTTCTTGAATTTTCAAAACACTTTTAAATGGAGTATTTTGACATTTCAAAAACATGCAAATAAAACATTTAACACCTTTCAAAAACATTGGAATAAAAAATTTTCCACTTTTCTCAAACCATGTAAATAGAACATTTTGCAATTTTAAAAAACATATGTGAATACAACATTAACCTTTACCAAAGAAAACCATCAATAAAATCAAAATGGTGGTTTTTGTATGGAAACAAACTCCTGCCTAAAAGTAATTCATTCGTCCGGCCCTGCAGAATGGAAAACTTTAGCTTTATGTCATTTGTTTTTACAGGGCGAGGGGAGCAAGGCCGAGGGGAGGGAGCGGGCGCGAGAGCGCGAGGAAGTACAGTTTGCAACTGGGAGAGGCGCCTGCGTCAGAATCAGAGCTTCTTATCTCTGATCCTGGCTCAGGCGCCTCTCTCAGTTGTGGCTGCCGCTGCCACTGGAGCCGGAACCGAAACCAGAGGAGAAAAAGTCAGCAAAGCGGAGGCAACGCGCGTGGAATTTTTCTGGCCATGCGCACTGTCTCCGTCTTGCGGGTCCTCTTTGCGTCAACTAGATTTCTTGCAGAGATTTAGTCCGATTTGTGATTAGCCGAATTGGACCGGACGACGACTGGAGAAAACATCGGAGAATAGTGAAGCATGAGAATTTCTTGAGTCGTCTTTTCATTTCACTCTTTAGTCAGCTGTTCTGTTACCCGCAGTTGACTGGAACTGGAATCTCTGGAGTGCAATGGGAAGACGACCAAAGCGATTCTAAAATAGCACGAGGCAGTACATTGCACATGGAACTGACAGCCAAGCAAATAATATGTACACTTGCATTACGACTTGAACCACATGAAGACGTGGGCTTTGAGGAATGGAATATTGAAAATGGAATCGTCAGTCATCAGTCAAGAAGAGATTCTACTTTGTTATCCGATTAATTAATTTCTAGGTTTGTTATTCCTGCATTAAGATCAAAGTTTCAAAAATATTCTTTACTAATCATAAACGATTCCATAAATAATTCGAAATAGTTTTTTACTATGCCAAAAATAGTAACCATATTTCATTATATCGAACTCATTGTTGGTCCTGGTAACTTGCTTATTTTTTAAAAATCCAGCCTGTATTTTCATACTGAATGAATTTAGCTTGACAGAAAACTGTATAAATGATCTTATTATTTATTTGTACCGGTCGTATGTTTTATAACATTGAATTTCTCGTTAGTTCCAGTTATTTCTTCAAAATTGTGCGGATCGGAAATATCGTGTGTAAAAAACCAAAACGCCCCATATCCAGTTTTAGCTAAAAACAATATCAAATATCTACATAAATATTTAAATATGTCTTGAGAGCATTTGAATAGAACATTGAGCACCGTTTCAAAAACATGGAATTAGAATATTTTACACTTTTCAAAAACATTTAAATAAAACATTTGACGCTTTTAAAAAATTCCTAATTAACATTTGACGCATTTTTCTCATTTTGTTTTCATGACATAGCTCATTTTGATAGTAGCTAAAAATGAATATGGGTCATTTTGGTACTTCACCGACGATATGTGATAGAAAATGGGATAAATAAAAATATTTAATAACGTATTGGATTAAAATCGCATTAAATTAAAATAATCTACAAATGAAGGCACCATTACACAGTGCAAATTTTAGAAACATATTTTGGTACGCTCAAATGAAATAGCTATATAATATGTAGGTACATTACAAATAAACCATTGATATAAAAAAATTGTAGATAGAACAATTTAGAATTTTCAAAAGTTGTGGCAAGTATATTTTATAATTTAATAAAAAAGCTGTAAATACAAAATGTTGAGCCTTGAAGTAGCATGCAAATAGCTCTCCTCATCGTTAAGCATAAGGAAGCATGAGGGGTCGTCTATCAATGATGTCATCACAACTTTATTGTTAGGGCCTAATGAGCTTAAGCATTGCGCAAATTCCTATCGTGAACATAGGATGTCATGAGTATCCAACCAAAGAGACCCATTGACTCTACCGATGGCGTCATTTGTGGACTACCCCTAACATACTAAATACATATGTAAAGAGTGTGAGCAATTTTGTAAGTAATGAGGTAGCGCTGATTTCAAAGTGTGAAAAGTAAAACAAAAATACTATAAACTTGTCCCATATTATAATATTGAATTGAAATCAATCCCACATCAACGGACAAGTTAATCTTCTGAATTAATTGCACTGTTGCGCAATTTATGTCGAAAAAAAAAATGAAGAAATTTTGTGTGGCTCCAACTCCAGCAATGACATCCAGTGACCTTAGTGACAATAAATACTTTGTTGAATCTTCATCAAAAACAAAGAGACGCTGTCCAGTGACGCAAATGACGAAAACTGTGGACTGGCAAATATTGTAATCAGCACTTTCCTATTTCTAAACTGTAGAAAGTTTTAAACTTTCACCTATTTGCTATAAGCATAGCAGTTGTTGTTGACAAAGGAAATAAACATTCAATTTTGATTATTGGAAGCACAATTAATTACATTCTAAAATAAAATTACGATGTCATTAAACATTACAAATCAAAAACTAAAACTGATATCTGCAGAGTATTTTTCATAAATTGTATTCCACGCCTCCGCCTTATTTTTCATTCACATTTTGTATATTAAAATGTTAATGCAAATCCCCCCAAAAAAAAACAAATTGGGGTTCAAGGCAACATTCGTGATTGCAATTAATTCATCTTCTTCGGCTTTATTACTTTTGGAATACGTGATTACACGTTACAATTATTTAAATATTCATGACCGAAATACAATCACCTACTTAAACATTTGAATTTCTACAACATTAGAATCCAATGCACATGAAAATGAGTAAATCTGCCTTTCTTAAAGATTGTAATTTAAAATATAGGCTCGTGGTACATCAACGAATCTAGCAATTAAAAGCAGAGCGTAGCTGTAGAAAAATAGAGAGAAAAAGGTTGTGGACTTTATTCCGTTGCCCCAATAACAATCGTGTTTACTTCGTTGACCACCACAAAATCAGCTGTGGAATGTGCAAATAAACAACCGCGTGTGAATGAAACTAGTAAACACAAAAAGCACTGATAGCATGGAGCTTAAATAGCATTTATGTAGATCAGACGTTGTGTGCATTACACCAAAATGTCGTCTGTGAAGAACCAAAATGATCCATATCCAATTTAAGTTAGAATCAAAATGAGCTATGTCATAAAAACAAAATGAGAAACATGCGTCACAATGTTAATTACAAGTTTTTGAAAAGCGTAAGATATCCCATTTACATGTTTTTGAAAAGGTTCAAAATTTTCTAATTCCATTTTTTTAAAAAGGTGCAAAATGTCCCATTCACATGTTTTTGAAACGTTCAAATTGTTCTAACTTCCATATTTTCTAAAAGGTGCAAAATATTCAAATTCCGGGTTTTGAGAAAAGTGGAAAATGTTTTAATTATTTTCGTTTTTGTTTTTGTACCAAAATATTTATTTGGCATGTTTTAGAAAAGTGTTGTTTTGGTAGCGTGCAAAATATTCTATGTGCGAGCTTTTTGTATACAATTTTATATTTAATTTGCTTTCGACAGATTTGCAAAATGTTGTATGTATACTTAAAAATGTTTTCAAAATATTGCTATTTACATATTTTGTAGATAGTGGATTTTATGTTTAGCCTAAAATGGATATGGGTCATTTTAGTTCGGTTTCAATCCATTCAAACTTCTTGTGCGAAGAACTAAACTACCCACAATAAATTAATTCTAAAAATAAAATCTGCCATTGCAAAGAGGACAATGCTAAATGCGGTAATGGGACAAATGACCGCATCAATATGACCGCAAAACAAAACACCGGTTGCTAAAACACCGCAGGTTAAAAACACCGCAGACCAAAATGACTGCAATAAAAATACTGTTTGGCCAGCCAAAAGAACGTCGTGCTATTTGACAGTGTTCCAAATCACCGTGAATAATTTGACTGCTTTGACAAATGACCGCCGTCTAATTCGACCTAAAATAGAAAAAAACATGTAATTTTTTTAATTTAGAGGCCTGCAAGCATCCTAAATAAAATAAAATAACCTAAAGGCAAATTTCAATCATGAAACGCTCAATTTAATTTTTATTTAATCATACTAACAATGGGTTAATGAATTTGAAGAAATTAGTATAACTGCAACAACAAATTTAAAAATACGCCTACTGTCGTAGAAAAGGCATTAACCAGGGGGTAAGTTGTCTATTTACTATTATTTTAAAAACGTTTGTTAAAGACGCACGTTTGTCTTCTTTAATTTGTAAGCCAAACAACTACTTGTAAAACACGTAATAAAATATTATTGTGCACACAGTTTGAATTAAGTACTTGAGAATATATAATTTAATAAAAAAATCATATCAAAATCTTATAACATATACTACAATTGAATTAAGCCCTACGAGCCCCCAGGGACACGCTCCATATTATTGATTAGTAATTAGTAAATTAAAAGTATCGAACCAAAAAAAGCAATTATTAAACAAGAACAGGATAATGCCATGGTGTGGCTCGTTGCATTTTATCAAGATTATTGTTGATTTCGTCATTATTTCTCTGGTTTATTTTATTATTTATTTTTTATTATTTCCATCATGTTTGTATAGTACTATAATAAAAACAAGGGGCTTCGCCCCTTGTTTAATGGCAGCATTAACAGTAATTTGGGGCAGTAATATGTAGTATATCGTGTTATTTGTCATTTTCATTTTTTTCCTTCAACGAATCATGTAGAGTATTATTTATTTGTGCCCATTTACATAATTTGGAACCTTTTTGAAGTACTTGATCGATTTTGACGAAAATGTATATCACTTTGAAGACCTTGAAAATAAAAAAATCTGTTTTCTTTTTTCACTTCATATGACAGACGACACTTTTTATGGCGATTTTTTAAAAAGTAGTTGTTTTTTCTTAAACTAAAAACTGTTGCAATATTACTGAGCTTGAACGAAATTAGATTCTGATGAGTATACTCTAATTATAACCTAATTTATTACTAATCAAACATTGTTTCTCCGCTCATAAAAAGCTCAATCTCATCGCTGATACCAATTGATAAGCAATAAGGTTACATGTACTTTTTCTCTATTTAAACTCTTATTTATTATTCATCTTCCTACTACCTAGCAATTTTTTTTACTTCCAGCCTATGGAACACGTTATATAAGGATTTTAAAAAACGATGTTTTAAAATTTTTTTTAAACTAATGAGATATTACGTTGAACTTTAACTTTAACATAATTTTATTCCGGGAGTCATCCCTGTTGAAGTGGTGTCCAAACATCGAGTGAAAGGTGGAACACAGACTTTAAAGCTGCACTCCACTGACTCCCCTTCGCTCCACTGAGAAGTGGAGTGTAGCAAAAGTGCCAAGGTACCTTTGAGGTCTGAGTTCGAGTTCCAAAAAATTATAAGATCCAGTGTTCAGGAAATTTCCTGCCCCAGACATTTCCTACCCTAAAATGTTTTTTGTTGTAAAATGCAACCACAGTATTGCAATTGCATCATGGGAAACTGAAGAATAACCCAAATTAGGGGCCGGACACCAATGACGCCACTGAACTTTAGCAAGTTTTGGGACCCACCCATCTCCCACCCTCTTGAGCATCGCTTAAATAGCTATGTTTCACATGTGTTTTTTCGATGTTACCTACCCTGTACATTGTTGGCGTCATTTGTGTCCGGCCCCATAGGATAACAGTGGTAGAAGACAATTTAAAGTTCCCGCAACAATATTTTTGAAACCGAGAATTCGGTTTTTAGACCGGTTACTCAACGAGTATGTGCTGAAATAATACATAATTCGAACGGTAATGATTAGCAGAATATAACTGCGCTCGAGTTCAGCGAGATATACTTACAGTTTCTGGAATTTCAAGAAAAAGCCAGTTTTTTTAGGCGAATTTAGGCAAATTTTGGAAAACTCCTTTAAAAAAGTGTTGTATGGGCCGAAATTAAAAAAGGAAACCCCCAATGTCTTTGTTTTTTCAAGAGCTTCAAAATAAGCTATAATTTTTTAAATCGGACTGATATTTCAACAATGTAATAAATTATGTGAAAAGGTAGTAACTACTGCTGAAGTATTACCTACAGGAGAATCTTATTTTATTCAACTAGAAGCGCTCAATCCAGGCAGACGAACTTTTTCCCAGCACTCAAATAAACCAATACTTTGAAACTATGTCATCTTTTTTCACTCTATAGATAATTATTTAAAAATAAAAAAATATCAAAAACACTTTGAAAAGTAATCAGCTAAAATCAAATCTGATCGAAAAATGCATCTTATCATTTCAATGTTTTTTGGAATTGCACTCATAAATAGCGCAGTGGGCAGCACTTACAACATAAAACTTAAAATGCAGGCTGAGTAATTAAGTCTAATTTATCACTGTGTGACGACATCTCAAGGATATGATTGAAATAAATTATATTTTGTAAGCAGTTTGTGTTAAGTAGCTAAACGCCGACATCATACGCTTTTGCCTATGTGCAAATCTTGACTGAGGCCTAAGACGTCGTTAAAAAATCGAAAGAATTCGTAATCCGTGTCTATAGAGAGAAAAACTTTATTAAGTCACTGTTGCACAATTGCAATAGCTATACAGCTCAGTATACATATCATCAGTATCTTAATTAACATGAATAAATTTGTAAATAATTATAGTAAGTTTATACAACTAGACTTAAATATATAAATGATGATTATAAATCTGAATTGATCCTCTTAAGGCGAACAATAAAATGTCATCCAGGACTGTCTGTAATATTCCAAAAGATTTAGCCGACGTCTTGAAAAAACTCGTTATCGTGCCCCGTGCTCCTACATACAAACAAACGACTTCCACACTACGAAAACCCAATTTTTTTATGAAATACTTGACACAAGGTTCATATATCTCCTTTTTCTCCAAATCCACTGCAGTCGCTTGCTCCTCACTGTCGCCATACTCAAACTGTATTGTAGGATCTAGAATATATTCGCTATTATATCAACTCTCCTAGTTGACCCATTTTCAGCAACACAATGAACTTCCTGCTCCACCACGAAACCTCTGT
>JAQFZE010004740.1:0-10930 GCA_034695245.1 Dicyrtomina saundersi | reverse complement strand
CAATACAGTCAGTAACATACCACCCCCACCTAATGCAAAGGACAACGCGGAAGCGACCTCGACAGCAGCTACCAATTTAATGGACTTGCGACAGAATGACTTTAGCCGTGCACTGGACTTGCGACAGAATGACTCTTCACGAACGATATGCTATTAGTTATTGGCGTATTAATTACACTTGCAATTGTGGGTTGTATTGTATCCAAACGGCTAATTTTTGAAGCATCTATTAATTGTAATATTTCAGTTTTTCCAAATTTCTGTGTATTAGAATTAAAAATAATTTCGCTATATAATAATTACAATTTTATCCCACGTAGATATCGTATTTATCCTATGCAATTATCTACTATCTTTCTCAATTATATTTGAGTACCTACTACTCATACTAACTACTAATTACGGAAATAATAGTTAATAGCTGTTGGCACCTTAAAAAATACTAAATTAATAAAAATGTATGATATGCATATCGCATAAGTTGAGTTGCCCAGAATTGCCTAAGTACAATAAGTTGAATATCCGCAGAAAGGTGAATTGGAATAAGTTTAATTAACCATAAGTTGAATTGTCTAGGTTGAACTGGAAAAGGTGAATTTATGTAATGCCACTTCAATGGTTATTGTTATAGTATCTGCTTTTATTTCATTTTCATGGAATCACATAGTAGTAGCTGCTAGCTATTAAGTAACAAGTAATAAGCAGAGCAGCAGGAGACCAGGGGGAAGAATGTCGCAATGTTTTTAATAGGCATAGTGATTACGAATGCTCTCTGAGTTCTGAGGTAATTATTCACAACTGTAATAAACTTGTCTTCATATTTTTCATATTTTGTCATATATTGTCGTACTGTAAATAGTTAAATATCAGTTTTAATTAAGTTGATGATTATTTAAATGTTAACATCAGGGTTAATTGTGGCGCAGTTCTCTCTCTCTCTCTCTCTCTAGATTCCCTTTCAAAACCAGGAAACTTGAAAAGGAATACAGAGGGCAGAGCGATTTAATTTGGCATAAAATGACGTATGAGCCGCCACCTGTTTTTGATAAGTTTGCTACATGAGAAAGTAATAGTATTATTAGCTTATTATTTTGATGGCAGACAGTTATATTGAGTCAATCTTGGAACTTTGGGTATTCAAAGGCAAAGTGCTACGGGCACGGGAAGCGGATCTAGTGTTGATTTTGTAGCATATCCTCAACTATATGAGTCGATAATTTTCTATGAGTTCGAGTGGATCGATACTTTTTCTATGTATGTTGCATTCGGAGGGCTTTCTCTGCTTTCTCCTGTCTCGGATTGCAATTTGAAATTGTTTAGTATAATGTAAACGGAGCGGGTCGTATTTCATTTTAAGTGATATTTCCGAGTATAATATATGTATGGAAATTGTACACAAAATCGTGCAGTGTAACATTTAAATTATACTTCATTACTCAACACAAAGTTTGGTAGTAACTTTCAGCCCCAACAAATTATGTAACATTAATGTAAAGTCTGCCGTTGCGTCGGTTAGAAAAGCCTGCCTATATAGAGTCTATACAGGCACCTACCTGTGGAAACTTACTATAGCTGACTCAATCATTATGCTTGGTTGAATCACTACTACTTACTGCTAGTCCAAATCTTTGTAAAAATAAAGCCCAAAAGTGTCTGCATATAATCAAAGTTCCTCCATGTCCCCAGTATTCCACGGTCTACAGCAGATTTTAGGGTATAGCAGTCAAGTCACCGTGTAATTTGTGCACACAATTATCCCAATTAAAGTGTTATATATTTACATCCTCTATCTAGGAAAGCAGGGGAAAGCATAGGGAGGGGGAAATAAAGGAATCTCTGACTTTGAAGCTACTATATTGGTTGGAATTAGAATAAAACAGGAGAGGAGAAGGAAAGAAATGTGTTTCTTCAGCTCATTTGGTCTGCTGTGTAAGAGCTATAGAAACGAATTTCCATACATTTTTAATTTACAAAGGAACTTCTTTTACCAGTCAGAATGTAATACATTTTCCTTACACAAACAGCTCTTACATTTTCCGCTCCTGGGAATCCAGGAAAATGTGATCTGTTTTGGAGTTTAAAATTGGATTATCTCCATGTCCTGGCAAAACTTTGGGGTTTGAATTTATAATGACATTTTTATGCATTAGAGGAAGGGAGGGGGAGGACACATAATATATGTATAGGTAGCTAATGCTTTCCTATTTTCGCAAAGAAAAAGCATTAGCCCTTATACATATATATAATGCACTATGTAAAATTACATTATATAATACATGTTTATAATTTATTTCTCCCTTGTTGGAGTAAAAACTTTCTTCGACTAGTCTTCTGGTCGAAGAAGTCTTCTGGTCTTGCGTATCCTAAGAAAATAGCTTTTCACTTCGCTGTAATAACCTTAAGGTGTCCTATACAAAGTTATTACATTTCCTTTCAAAAAAGTCAGCCCTATCCTTCCAAAAAAAACTTTGTCAAATTGAGTAATTAAAATAAAATGAAACTCACTTCCAAACCAGACTAGCCAATATTTCATAACTCCTGCAGTTCAGTAATGATTCTAGCGCAGAGGGTGACAAAATGGGAAAAATTCAATAACAAAAGCAGTCAGCGTCAGCAGCGACAATAGTAAAAAAAATATTTAAGCGTCGAGTAGGGGTAGGCAGGGGCGAGGAAGGGATATAGGAATATTTCCATTTGATATCGCTTGTCGACACTGAAAAATGGACTTTTAGTTCTTATTGTATTATACCAAAAATTACAATGGAATGGTAGCACAATAGCATGATAAAATGACATCTCCTTCATGCATTCTGTTGACTGTTAGGAATTCTTACGGAAGCATCCATAAATTACCTTATGCATAAAATGAAGCATTTATTTGGTTGTATTTCCACCTCCGACTGTTTCCCAAAGCCTTTCTTGGACATGTGCTAATGGTTGACCAGAGACTGTTCAATGCAATGGGAATGCTGACCTGCCCAAACATCCAGGTCATTAGTGTGACGGAATGTATGGATGACCCTTCCTATTTCAATGAGGACATAAAGTGAGGTGAGACGTCAGTGCGAACAACGTGCATCTTAACAGATGCGGTGGCATTAGATAAAAGCTATTTCACTTTTGTTATTGTGTTAACTACTGGACGATCCTCTACAAATGTATAATTACTGTGTGTGCCTAGGTAAAGTATCTGTACATATGTCCACTTTTAAATTCCAATTCCAGCCTAATTTCTAAATATCTGTATTCGGCCTTTTAAATCAAAATAAAGGACTACAAATATGTACCTACACAAAAATTATATCGTCTATCGTGGAATTATTTTAGCTGGAAAATTACAGTGACAAAGTCCATCATCTAGGTAATGGTATTACGAAATAAATTATCTCTATGTAGGATAGGAGATAGGACTACATAACATGTACAGATGTACCTATTTGCATCTAATAATTAGATTTAAAGACACGTTGTACAATGCTAATATTGGGATAAGTTGTATTTTCACGATTGAAATGAACCGCTATCTATAGGCATTAAAAATTGACATTTCCATCAGTGTAACTACGAATGCTAGACAATGTTTAATAATACTGTGAGTTTGTGACAATAAAGCGATTACTTTACTTTACTTTACAAAAAAAAAAAAAAAGGTGACAATATTTCCATTACATAAATAGTATAGCTCGTCAAGAATTACTGCCCTCTGATCTTATTGCTCATAATATTATTATTAGTTGAGCTAATCTTTGATTTCTTGTTTTCTATCTGGTCAAGAGCAACTCTCTTTTTTTGGTCATATGGATGCATAATTAAATTGTACACCGTGCGATCCTACATATACGCCTACAATAGTACTGTTTACAGAACTAGTCGTGTCTATATGGAGAATAAAAGCAAATTTGACAATAGAATTGAGGTCAAGAGAGAATTGGCTATATATTATCAATGTCTCGATAATATGGTAAGTAGTGGTGAAAATACAGTGAATTCGTAATTCCGATCAATTCAACAATAAAAGAACTAATAAATTTACACGTTTTTAAAAATTTTAAAATATTCTATTTACATGATTTATTACATGTTAATTGAAATATTAATGTTTTAATGATTTAAATCCTTGATTATATAGTAGTAATAATAAATAAAAGAAATAATCTAAACAGGTAGCCAACATAGAATTACAGAAAAATAAACTTTGTGATGGTGATCGTTGGTGACGCGGCATGTGGTTCTATAAAAGCATAATGTCGTTGTCGTTGTCGTTGTCGTTCATTATGAGACAGCACATTTCCAGCCTTTGACTATCTGTACAGATTAATTTGTAGATGTATCTTAAGATACACACGTTCCCCTTCCGCTCGAACTGGAGTTTACTGAATTGTTTGGCATTGGTAAATAGGGAGACTGAAACTGTTTCCTACCGTTTTGAAATAATTTAATTGCGATGCATCTATTTTTAATCAGATTACTCGTCTCATATCAATGAGCCATCTCTTTTATAGCCTTTTCCTTGTTTAGTAAATAGCTCTATGCTTGCATCTGTACTACTTATGTTGGTGGAAATACAAAGGAGATCAAGTACCGACTTTGACTTACCATTACCATTACCACCATCACCACATAAGAAGTACAAGTGCAGGTAAGAATAAAAGCAAGATTTGTCTATATATTATTGTGAGGGGTATAACGTCGCCAGTTAATGTCTATACTTTCTACTGCACTCACTATGTACAGTACTACACACCTGTCAGACTAGACTGGCTGTAGTGAAGACAGCTCAAAAAGCCGCTCACTAGTCAGTCACATTAGTATCTCAGATAGATTCGAAAATCATGAATTGCATATAATGTAGAGGAATAATAAAAGATTTCTTTTATCTATACTTAACAAATGATTCTTTCAGTGGGTAGTCTGAATGCCGTATGTATGTACTATGTAAGAGTCTTAAATGAAATGATCCAAAAGGCGCAGAGATAGCAGACCGTGGCACTCACTGGTAGCACCACAAATAACTAATCTTATATAGGAGTACTGTACTCAAAACTTGGGGCTGTAGTAGTAGGTAGAAAAAAAATAACATACAAGAGATGTATAAGTTTGTTCATATGACATACTCGCAGAGCCTCATGTATCTTATCGTTAGTGAGTAGTAAGTACGTTACGTATAAGAGAATATTATTATTGTTTGGAAGTTTGGGGGACGTGGATGTAGATTGATAGATTGTACACACAAGATTGTGGATATATGTAAAAGGTGCACAGTTTTTTTCCCTTTGTATTTTTTTCCATGAGTTTTAAAGATCTTTTATCCCTCTCTCTCTCAGTCTCTCTGTCTGTAGTCCCTATTCTCTCTTTTGACTCTTTTCAATGCGTTAAGTATATCTCATTCATAGAAGAGAATGAATTACAAAAAAATCCAAATCCAAATCCAAAGAGTTGAATTTATGAATCTTGCTTCAAGATTCATGACGAACATTTTTATAAAATCCACACAAACACACACACTGTACTGTTGACTGCTCCGCAGCCCCTCGACATAACATTAATTGAAGAGGGAGAGAGAGAGATAGCTGTTGTGGCGAAAAGAAAAAGTCAATATTTTTTTCCTTTCCTTCATCCTTTCAATATATTCAATTTAAATTGTGTGTATCTTACATGTTACATCTACAACAAATAAAGTCTATCCACCCGCTGGAAAACACACTGTTGACTGTTGACTACTCTATTTAATATTTAAAACTACATTGTACTTTATTAGGTTGTGGTTATTGCTACTGTTTCCTCTGACGTCTGCGTCTGCAGTAGATCCAATAATAATATCTATCTCCTACGACTACGACTACGACTACAAACTCTGTGAAAACTAATAACAAGAGCGAGAGAGAGATAACTAGTAAGACAAGAGGAAAGGAGATCCCAATTAACTTTTTAAAAAACGGAGCAGTGCAGTGTAAACAAACAACAAGGAAGATGCGCTTCGTTATGTTTCGAAATCAACATATTTGATAGCGATACAATAAAACATAAAATAATTTTTGTCGCCTCTATTTTTTTAAACTTATAGGCATAGGTTCAATACAAAAGTGTAGTATACAAAGTCTTATTTTTGATGATTACATTAATTTACTTTTATCATCGTCCTTTGATGTTTTTGCTTTTGAGATACTGACTGGACTCGTGATTACTAAAATTATTTCACTGATATATGTGTTGTGCGGACTTGTAATCTTGTAATTCATAATTGATAATAATATCTGTAGTGAGTGTGGATTTGTGGATGCTGTATGCTGTATGTCATATGTGCAGTCGGCTGAATCCAGTTCCAGATCCCGATAAAATAAATTCAAAGACTCCAGTAAGGCGAGATTTGAATTACTCTTTTTCGTGAACTAGGATATAACTATGGAATTTAGTGACGACTATGACTATGATTATTATTGTGATGTTACCTACACAAGTAAAAAAATTAGTGTTGTTCGCAAGATTTTAGCTCAGTTACAAAATTTACTCCTTGTTGTGGAAAAGAGGTCTGTTCAGGTATGTAATCCAATTTCTTTTTTCACTGATGCTATCCTTGTCGGTTTGTAACTAACTATAAGAATTAAGTACTTCGTCATATTATGTGAATAATCTTAAGTATGTTTTTAGTTTTTAAATGTCTACGGTGCGGTGTATTGTTTAGTTTGTTGATATTATGCACATTTTGTGTAAATAATTGTGGCTGTTAGTATGTTTATTGTGGTATTGCGTTTAGGTTTAAGTTTAATTAGTTGTTAGCCACTCCTAATGAAAGTAGCAGTTTCAGCTGAATTTGATTTCTTGTCGACACTGCAAAATTCCTGATTTAGTTCGACACTGCAAAATATTCAGAAAGTATTATGTATATTATGCTACTGCTATTTTATTAGTTGTGAACCAAACCAATGTCACTAAATTATTTATTACGATCGATTTGAATGATGCAAACAACTTACTTTTACAGCGACAAGTAAATTATAATTTAGTTCCCCTCGTTTTATGTGTGTGTATTTATCATTATGCGTAATTATACAAAGCAAGTAGAGCAGAATAGAGTTTCACTGATTCACTGAGTACATTGATCTACCGGAGAAATATATCTGATAATTGTTTGTCTATTGTTAGTAACTCTACTTTTTTGCTGTGACTTTAGTATGAAGAGAATCGGAAAACGATGGAGATCCTCCAAAAAACTTTGGAAGAAATTAAATCATCCCTAAAGAAAAAAGAGGAGAAACTATCAACTAGCATCGAACTTATCTGGGTAACCACCTTTGTGGTTTTATTTGGTTTTAAAACACAAATAGTACATTGCAAGCAATATTACTTTCCTTGTCGTACTGTAGCGTATCATTTATGTACATAACATACTTATAAAAACCTAACAATGTTGTATGGGCTGAGGCGAAATCGACAAATTGAATAAATTATTAATATTACCGTACTGCCATTTCAGACCGGGATCGAGGAAACTGCCATTTGTTTAAAAACTATGGAGGAAACTACTGATTTTTCCAGCAAAGAAAAAATAAATGACGTTTATTTGCCGTGCTATTCAAGGTAAAATAACATTTAAGCAAGTAAGGTTGTTGAAAAATGGATTACAACACTAATTTTTAATGCATAACAAATTAAATGCGGATGTACATACATAGTACTGCCGGGCAGTACGGAGTGTAAGAAGCTTCAACTAGATTTGTATCGGAATTTATTTGCCACAGATTGGATGACATTGTACACGAATTTCAAAAAAGAAAAACTGGAAAATGGAAAAGATTAAGAAATAAATTAGAAATATTGGAACGAAAAAGAGAAGAGAAAATTCCTTATGAGCCTGGTAGACAATGGGAAGTTGTAAAATTCCATTTCGATTCCGATGAGGATCTCAATCGACCTATTGATGATCCTTTTGCTGAATTTCCGGAAAAACGGTGATTTGTAATTTCCAAATTATTACTGAATAAGTCAACTATAATGAAATAATTAAATAAATCAATAAAAAGATAGATGTACTGGAAACAGAAAAATTACCAAACATGTATGTTTTATGCAGAAGGAAACTACAGAATTCGGAAAATTCAGCTCCAGGCGTTGAGACAATTGATTTAACCAAATCAGATAAAAACGTTCCAACTGAGGTGAGTTAAATTCATGTTTCCGTATCGATGTATTAAGCATTCAAAGCCTCATTGTACTTATTATCATACAGAATTATTTACTGGTTATAATTATGTTGCAGGACGACGAAAATTTTGCCAAATACCTTGAGAGTGAAGCACAAAGGATGCAGAAGAAAAAATGTGTTAAAATGGTGCTCAAAACTAAACGAACCAATCCTGATCTTTCAAAGGTATAGTCTGAATTCCAGTGTAGCTATAGTAAATAAAAATCATTGACAAGTCACTTGTCATTTTCATTCTTACTAAAGACGCTTCTGTGTATTCACTTACGAGCAGTTGTTGAGTTTAATAATTACATTTTGGGTGATTTATTTTATTCCAGGGTTCAAGTACAAGTTCACAGGAAATTTCACAGTCACCTCCACCTGTTCTTCAGGTTTGTTCAAATCTAAAATTGCTTTCTTCTATCATCGTATATTCATGCTCAAACCCTAAATATTTTTAGACAGGTTTTGTCTAAAGACATACAAAAACTTAGAATGCTTTGGAATATATTTTATTTTGCTGGATTGAAATTCATTGATTTTTCCAGGAATTGTCCCTTAATACGGATCCAGTAATCACAGAAGAGCACCCAAGACTTTTACCAGAATTATCTGTTGCACCCACCATAACTATAGCTACAACTACAACAGCACCTTCATCGAATCATGTATGTAAATTCTGTCAACTTTTATTACTTCATAATAATTACGTAAAATTAAAAAATACGGGAGTTCTCTACTTATATAATGTTGGTTAGAGACTTTTATTAAGAAACAATTGGTCATGATAAACTCCTCATTTCTAAATATTAAATTGTTTTACAAGGTTGTCTCGGAGTCAATCAATGTCATTCAACCAATTAGCAATCCAATCCAAAAAGTAAGCTTAAACTAATTACCTTTAATTAAAACTATGCTGGCTTATTGTATACCCAACTACGTATATTATTTGTCTAACCAATCTGAATTAAAATGTTAAGCGTCATAATAAATTGCTTTTGTACAATGTATAAACAAATTTTGCTGGTGAATATTGTATTAAAAGTAACTCGAATTTGTGAAAATGCAGGAATATACAGGGCCCATGTGTGACACATTTGAAGAAATGGGTTTGGCGGAGTCTCTAACTTCTGGCATTAACCTATGGGGTATTTTGAATCCAACACCAATCGAAAAGAAGGGGATACCTGCTTTTTTACTCGGGTTGGATATGGTAGTTGAGGCTCCATCAGGGTCGGGGAAAACAACTTTTTCATCTATTGCAGCCCTACATAAAATTAAAACGCCATTACTGAAACCTCAAGCCATATTTTTGCTACCTTCACAGGACTTAGCTGAAATGGTTAGTTAAATAATTTAGCTTACCCATTCCACATTTGCTTATGAGTGCTGAGGTATTATTTATTGTGTAACCTCTTCATTTTAATTTTTCATGGCAGACAATGAGAGCCATGGGAGACTTAGGAACATTAATGGATGTTACCAATGTTTGCTGCAAATATCCCGATCAATTGGAATCCTGCCATGTTTTCTTAGGAACGCCAGTAAATGTGTACAATTTCATTATCCAACAGAGGCTACCTACTGAATTTGTAAATGTATTAGTTGTAGATGCTGCCGACGAAATGCTGCCAGACTTACAATCTATCGTTGTTAAAGTAAGTAATTAATTACAAAATTCATGAATATATGAATATATATATATGCCTATTTGTAATTTTATATGTGGCGATAAATTTTATTGTTGTTTAGATTCTATACAACTTACCTGGAGACACCCAAGTCATCGTATTAGCTCGAAAACTAATATCAGAAATAGTGTGCCTTTCTCAGAAGCTAAGAAACCCAGTCTATTTGAATTGCTCAAATTTAGTTGACCAAGTGTCGGATCGTAGATCACCTGAGTACCCTTCAGTTCTACCGCATGAGATTGAAAATGAATTGCCGAAACTGCCTTCAATAGATTTTGATAATATGAATCAGTTCTATGTAATTGTCGAGACTGATGAATTAAAGATTAGAGTTTTAGCAGCTCTTGCTGACACAATGGAAACCGAGCAAGCCATTATTTTCTGTAACAATGGACAAAAGGCTGACTGGTTGGCAAGAAAAATGAGAGAAAATGAAAAGGGTCTTGAAGTTTGCTCAGTCGTAAGTATTCCTTAACAAAATCACCGAGTGCAATGCGTTGTAAGCTAAAATATTTGTGTTTATTGGACCAGATAATTTCCAATAAATTCCGATTATTGGAAAGGTTTTTAAAGTTGTTGTCCTTGTGTATTTAAAACCTAATAATATTAATAACCTAAAAATAATTGCTTTTCAGCACGGAGGTCGTCAAAATCGCGATCATCTGATGAACCTTTTCCAAGCAGGAGTTTCAAGAGTTTTGATAACCACTGATTTTATAACACGTGCAAATTTTAAAGTAAAGCCAGTGCCTCTTGTACTAAATTACGAATTTCCCGATTATCCTGAAAACTACACTCAAAGGTAAGCATTTCCGAGTTTTTGAAATCTGCTAAGCATTGTACATAATGTACATAATAATCTGTCAAAGGAATTTTTCCTATCTCCTTTATACATTAAGTTCTGATACCTTAGTTTAAGTAGAACTTAAGTGAAACTTATGAATAATCGAATTATACTATCCTAAATAGTATTGTATCCGGTTTTGCATTTAGCGATGCAAACTTGTGCTCTTTATTTGTATCTACAAATAATGGTATTAGTCCACGCCTTTCGGTT
>JAQFZE010004739.1:0-10930 GCA_034695245.1 Dicyrtomina saundersi | reverse complement strand
ACCATCATGTCGCATTTTATCCAAACTTCTTGAAATATTGTCCAAAATATCCACCCAGGGACATTTACACACGATTTGGCGATGCGTATGTGAACTAGAGCGATGCTATTCGATGGGGCTATTATTTCTGTGGGTACTGACATAATGATAATGAATTTTCCCCACAGGGAAAATCAACTTATCGCTATAGTTATCGATACATGTTTAAATATCTGCTTACAACAAAAACAAATTGGCAAAAATCTTACAACTGTCTAATACCCCAAATCTGTCAATGCCCTGCCTGGTGTCTGTCTGCGTATAATAATTACAATAGTTTGCAAAAAAAAACAACAACAACAGGAGTAAGACGGCGGACGTCAAAAATAAAATCGAAACTCTTCCGTGTATAATAATTATTATCTGGATGATTGCTACTAACTAAAACTACGCATCAATCAAAAATGAAAGGACTACTTATACTCCAACAAGTAAATTAATAATCTTACCCCGGCAGACTGCCCAGTCCCCCACTATTTTCCATGAGCTGGGAGTACACATGATACCAGAGCCAGTATGGTGGGGCAGGGGGCGGTGGTGGGTAACTAATTTCACACTCGTACTCCGAACCTTCCTCCGTCTCTCCGCCTACGCTGTTGTCTCTTGCATCGACGAAAGTTGACCGGGGTCGACTACTCATTGTTCCACCTCAAATAGAGAATGCAAAAATGTCACTCAACCATATAGTTTACGGCACATTATTTCAAACAAAATTTTACAGGAGATTTTTATAATCCCCCATAATAAACATACAACCTATACATAGTGTAACCCTTCAGCTAAAAGGATTATCGAAATCGAAGAGCACTTCTAAACACGAGTTTAATTTGACTAATACATCTGAAGACAGGAAAAGCGCGATAAGCTGTAGGAAATAAAAATAGTGTAAAAATGTCTGACGCCTGAGTATTCACACAAACTTTCATTAACTTATCAGCCGCTATAACAGTAAAAATGTTTTCCATTTTCAAAATTAAAACTATCGACTGAAAATTCGAAAGAAAAAAGGCGCGCATTGACCTCATATCAATCCATATTTTAAGTATATAGATATAGATTTATATTCTCTTGTATTTTATGGAGTTATAAATAGAATCCCTGTTAGGTATTACGTTAAGCTTGACAGAAATATCCTGGTTCTGACATAATATTTTTAAAAACTATTTTATTGTAATAAAATAGTTTACATGTCATGTAAATACCGTATTACCTATAATAGTAGACGGACCTATAATAGTAGGCTGGTCTGGGAGGTCGGAGTTTGAGTAGTAGATAGATCTATTTAGCACACTATTATATGGCAGTAGACGGGTGTGTCACAGTACACGGGTATTGAAGGTCGGAATTTGACCAGTAGACGAGTTTACTATTATAGTAAATACGGTAAATAGAAAAAATCACACATGGAATAAAATTACGAATGATTGAAAATAACCTGTTCAATAAAAAAAAATTCCCTGAGACTGCGATTACGAATTAATTAATTAACTAATTCCGGTGAGGTTGTCAATTCCCATAGAGTGCATAATAGAAACTCACACTTTTTATAACACCTCCAAAATAACCAACCTTCAGTTAAATCAAGCGAATTAATAGTACTAACTGTAAAACTGCAATCAATCAAGTTTTGAAAAATCACTGACATAATATCTAGTTACAAAATAAAACAAACGTTGAACTTACTAGCTCCTGTGCCCATGAACGATGAACTCACAACTACTTTTTACTAAGAAATAAATTCTCAAATTCCCCAATGTCTCCACGAATGATCCTTATTTCTTACACGTCAGAGTCCTAGTTGTAACTTAATACAGCAGTACCTAGATATCTTCAATCTCTCCGCACTGAATATCCTTATGTCAGCTGTACAGAGTTCGACACCGGCCCAGTGCGGTATGTTGCTGATTATGTATATTTCTTCAAACTAGGTACCCTTACTTGTAGGATAAATAATACTGGTTCATAGTAATTTGTAAATTTTCGACCGGTACTACTGTTGACTGTGCCAGTGTATGGTATTTTCTCAAGTATGTTATGTCGTCAAACAATATGTAACTCTTGAAGTCATCTCCAAATTGAAACTCTAAAAAGTTACTCAAGCGTACTCAAGCTTTAAAAAAACACACACACACTCCATGTTATCACAGACAAGTTATATTTAATGAGACCTTGCCATAGAAAAACTTATCCGAACAAGAGGATTTAATACTAAACTATAAAAGTTGAGAATTGGATTTGGTCGGGTCGTTCTTTTTTAGTAAAAGGGCTAAAATTTGGACGTATTCACACAGAGGCGGACGACGGGACGACCCGTACGTATGTTACACGTTCCATGTACAGTTGCTCCACTGGCAGGTTGTCAAATAGTAAATAGTAAAATAGAGGTACTGCGGTCATCAGGGGAAGAGAGAGAGAGAGAGAGAGAAACTATCTATAACAAAAAGAGTTTGCAAAAAGTTAGTTATAGTATAGACACTTACGTGAGAACGTTGCAGGTTTGTTTGTTTCCTTTCAGTGTAGTATGTATCTATATATAAGGTAGAAATCGATTCCCGGGTTTTCTAACACAGCACAGTAGCCGCTCACTATTCAGTCCGATTTAGTCAGACTTTTATACCCTATATTTCGGATGGGTCCATAACATCACAATTATTATACATACATGCATGTGTGCATAAGTATAGTACTCAAACATTAAGCATTTAACCAACTTCCCAACTCAATAATATGTCCAATGTCCGGCTAAAGAAAAAAGTATGTATCTACATTATAATAATTATAGTGTGGATATAGGTAGGCACATGTAGGTAGGTAAATAATATAATAGAGCACGTGCATATGTATGTAGGTAATAAGGCAATTTTGGTTCATGCTACTGTACTTACTTAGGTCTAAACGGTCTACATAGAATGAAAATGAGTAATTGCCCATTCAAATTGACACACCGGCAAAGTACTTTAGAAAACGATTAAATAAATATAAATGCATGAATGCTTAAGAATTCAATTACCCATGATCAATAAATCTAAAATCAATACAGTTTTTTATTTTATAAAAGAAATAAAAAATTTTATGAACCGCGGAATCAATTTCACAAAAATTGTAACTTCGGCGCACAGGGATTTTCAAAATTTCAGTAGATATCAAAGTCAAAGTGCTATGATACCGATATAATACATAACTTTATAGAGAATTTATTAGGGAATTAGCTGGTTTCGTAACAGAAGTATGTAGCAACACAATCTTAATATCGCATCGAACCTCTACTGAGCATTACATATATTATAGACAGGTATCCACCATACATAAATCATTCTTGGTTTCTTGGTTGCTTTTCAACTTTTCCGAAAACAGCAATGCATAATATATAATAATATGCAGTTCATCTTGCATCATGCCTTCACATGCATATGTATAAGTAATCTAATCGTGTACAAGAAAATTATCGATGGGAATTTCGAAACTCAGGGTATTATGCCAAAAGATGTGTTTAATTATTCACAGAATCCGAGATCTGTCAGAGCGCACTACCCTATCTCACTGAAGGAAGTTTATTTACAGCCGTATTATTTATAGATATAAACCTTGTACGTGTATGCTATGCAGAGTTTCCTTTTAGACTGCATTGTGAAAATTACTTTTATGAAAATGAAATTGACTAAACTAGTAAGAAATGAATAGCTAAAAAGAGTGAGTGGAGTGCATAGTTGAGCAGAGACCAAAATTCAATATGGTTTCAAGTCAATATTTTTATTCAGTTGCGTACAAGGGTTTAAGTAAATGAACATTATACACACAAAAAAAGGGATTATTATTTTCCCAGGGTCAGTGTATTACTATAAATTATAAATGCATAATAATAAAAAATTATAAAACTTACCGGGACATATTAAAGGAATTATTAATTATTACAAAAAAGTGATTAAGTTATCAGTACAGAAAAGCCCGCTTTTTAAACATGTTAACCTCTCGATCTATAGACTTATTTAAAATAAAAAATATAATACAAAAAAAAACTACGCAACCTTTTGCTAAATCAATTATTAATAAATTACTAATGCTTTTGTTCTTGTTAGGTTAACACATAAAAAGTAATAGCTTTCTACAAAATATACAAAAACAGAAAACAAACAAATTAATTAATTTAATGCTTGGAGCTACATTACATATTATGTAAGTATACAACGATTCAATTTTAAGCTACTAGTGGAACTGTTAATCCAGCAGCCTCAACATGAATGAATAGCTGCTAACTTAAATGTAAAGCACTGTTTGGCTATATTTTTATACGCACAGTGCACACGAATTTAAAGTTAGTATCACATTAATATTGGTAATATAATTTTAGTGCGTGTACGACGAGAAATAGTAGATAGTGTTACATGGTTTACACATGTTACTTATAGCTTGTGTGGGGTTACCACAGTAGTACAGTACAGAGTACAGTGATTGCTATAGAAAAATTCCAGCATCCACTTAGGCAGCTGCTGGCTGAAATGCACACCTTATCAGTCAAGGAGGATTTAATGCCTACAATATAGTAGGTACCTACCTACTAAACATTTAGTAATAATAATATTATTTTATCCCACTGAATACTCTTCATCACTGACTTGCCCAAGTTAAAAACTATATAGTGTGATCATCGTTGATAAAAGGGATACATAACAATAACAACAACAATGGAATTCTCACACACTTTTTTAAAAATCATAATTAATTTAATATTTTCGTTATTTTAAATTGGAATTTTGCATATAAAATGTACTTACTAGGGCTTTTGAATTTAATTTATGAATAAAAAATGGAATTATTCAAAACCACAATATTCACGAATGAGCAATACAAGTTTTATAAAATGGTTACTAGTTAATTTAAAGTACCTAAATAAATAATTTCCTTCAAAGTTTACCGAAGAAGGTGCACGGTAAAAAATGAGTTGTGGATCTACATTTACAATTTGAGGCCGATCTCCTATCGTTGCTCCAGTGGCGCAATTGGTTAGCGCACGGTACTTATAATCAGTATACGTGTTGAGTAATGCCGGGGTTGTGAGTTCGAGCCTCACCTGGAGCATATATTTTACACAGATTTACACCCTTCTTACTCATCCTTTAAACTCGAGTGTTATTTTGTGTTCATTTCGCAGGATTATTTCGTCATTATTTTCATACATTTACTCGTCATTAGTCATACCATGCTCACGTGAACAAAGGCTTTATTTTAATTCGATTTTCTTGGGATTTAGATAGATGAAATTAATTCACTAGTCCGTACAATTACTTGCCTAGCGTGTGATACCGTGAAAAATCGAAAAACTGATAACATACGAGAATTTATTCATTAATTAAAATTAATGATTAATATTGCGAATAATTAATTTTAGTTGCCCATCTTTCTGATTTTGAATTAAAATAAATAAACCACCACGATCGGATCGGCTCAACGTCCACAAATTCACTCCTACCAAACACACAATTAATGTACGCAGAAATTCCATTGGAGTAAAAGTTTAAAAAACAACTCTAGCATGAAAGAAGCCAAAATTTCTCGTTAATTATGACAAAAATTCAGTATAATACACTGAACAGTGTAAACAGTTCAGGCAGCGTACAATTATGGCGTCACGCAAAAAAGTCCAATTTTAACCTCCCCCTCTCACAGTCTCATACAATTCCGTACATGTAATTATAAAGGAATAACGGGGATTACAGTAAGTGTCAGTTTTTCAACCCCCCCCTCCAAAAAATAAAAAAAAATAAAAGAAGGTATGACGTTATTATTGCAAGTTTCCTTAGGTTATCATTCATGGAAATAACAGCTTATTACTTTTAATTTAATTTGAATGAATTCTTCTACCCAACTGCGTATTCATAAACAGTATTACAATATTTTACCCAAATAATAAGGATTGCACGGGTAATAAGAACTTATTTCAGTATTATTAATATCATGAGTTAATTTTATAATGATTTCTAGAGATTTCTGAGAACATCTGAAGAAGCTTATTAAGTAGTATACACGTACATCATTATCCTATGATTTTTAGATAAAACTAGTTTTACCGCAAGAGTCAACACCAAATTATAAGCGTTAAGTAATTCAAAACATTCCTGCTCGAGGCTTGACTTTTTTAAGTAGAATTTTGATTTTTGCTTGAGCTGGCAATTGCGAAAATCAGTTTTAGTGGCATTGGAGTACGACCTCGCAAGTTGCTTTACAACTTTCTTGTCAAAGAAGCGAACTATCTAAAATTTTGTAGAGCTAATTGAAAATTGGAATGATGAAGCTGTTCAAAACACGAACACAATTCTTCTCACTAGTCAGAACAACAAGCAAGTAATTCGTCAAGTTACATATTTTTATGTGAGTAATCGAATTAACAATTTAAGTTAAAAAGAAATTAATACAAGAGTTAAAATGACTAAATAGGTAATTCCATGTTTTGCGTCATTACTTCCTACTTTTTAATTTTTTCATGCTGCACTTTCAGAGAACTTTATATTTATACACCACCTATGACTAATATTTAAATGTATTCTTAATAAGCAATTTTATTGAAGCAATAGATGGTACAGGTACAGCACGACCGAGGTAAAAATGCAAACTAGCTAATGCGCTTTGATGATGTTTTATAGATTAGTATATAGTGTCTACTTATTCTCAGCCTCACTTTGTTCGTTAGTAAATAAATTCGCAAATACAAGTTATTGCATGCATTTTTCCAGCCCACACAATAGGTGAAATTGTAATATTACACTATTAAATTAGAATGAAATGATACATGGACGGAGTGTGTCAGATAATCAGCGGGATGAAAATGCGGGCGACGTTGTTTTAATGTTTATGAAGAGCCGAATTCAGCCATCCATTTTTCGTATTTTTCTAAATCGTCTTGACTTACACTCTTATTGCATTTTTTGACTGCTTCATCAAAATCATCCTGCGTAACAGGTAAATCTAATTCTTCTTTTGGAAGAGCTCGAATCTCCTCGGGTTTAAGTCCTGCTACCCGTCGTCTCATAGCCATCATTGATGCATCCCTGTAAAATTGAAACAACATTGATACTGATTAGGGTTCCTTACACTTAAAGTAGATCATACATTACAATGTTAACAAAATAAAACTTTATCAGAAATAAATTTAGATATTCAATAATTACCTGCACACACTAGTTATATCAGCACCAGAATAACCGTCTAATTTTTTTGCAATATCATGAAGGGATACACTATCATCAATTTTCACTTCCCTTAAATTGATTTCAAGAAGTTTCTGCCGTCCATCAACTAAAATTCAGTAAAATAAATGTGTAAGCTCAAATAGAAACCTTTCTCCTTAACATCGTTAGCAGTTACTTTCCCGTTTCAGAAAAATTACTCCGACCATAATACTATTTCACAAATGCAAATGCAATGTTGTGTATGTAAAACAATTTACATACACACACGTTGCCGGTGAAGAAGCATGTTTGCCTAAGTCCAGTCCAGAACTAACAGCACAATTGCCCAAGTCCATGCGTTTCTTAAAAGCATTTTTGCCCAATTTAGGCACGTCTAGTTCAAACCTGCACATTTCGGTGGACCTGGGCAATAACGCTTTTAGTTCTGGACTGGACTAAGGAAAAATGATCCTTTACCGATGATGTACATTTTTCAGTTGTACGAAATTTTCCATCGTGGACAGCTTCCCCCAACTTTTAACATAGGATATCCCCTCCTCAACCTCTTACATATTTAAAGTGTCCCTTTTCAGTGTTGTACAAATTTTTGTTAATTATAACAAAATGGGATATTGATATTACTGTCACTTTCGGAATGATGTGCGAGAGCAGGTAAAAAGAGTAGTATTGAGGTCAACGAAATAATTTAGACAGCAATTGTTACTGTCGATGAAATAACACTCTGCTCATTTCAATTTAATTAATAACTGGCACATATCAATACTTACAATTTGGCAGTGGAATGTAAATTCGTTTTTCTAAACGACGACGGAGTGCTTCATCGATATCCCATGGAAAATTAGTTGCAGCTAGCACCATCACCATTTTCAGTTCATCTCCAGAGCCCGAAGAATTCACCCCATCCATTTGTACCAAAAGCTCAGATTTTACCCTTCTTGAAGCTTCGTGTTCTGTGTCTGAGCCACGACGAGAGCAAAGAGAATCAATTTCGTCTATAAATATTGTTGATGGGGCATAAAATCGAGCCATCTCAAATAGAAGTCGCACAAGCTTTTCAGACTCTCCGCGATACTTCGACGTCAGGGTTGAAGACGATACATTAAAGAAAGTGGTACCGCACTCCGTTGCAACAGCCTTGGCTAGTAATGTTTTCCCCGTCCCTGGTGGGCCAACCATTAGAACACCTTTCCAAGGCCTTCGAATACCCTAAAATAATATAATTATTTTTGTTTATTTTTACAACCCATTTTGTTTTACATAAATAACTATGCTGAGAATAATAATAACAAATTACGGTGAAGAATTCGGGCATGAGCATTGGCAAAACGACTGCTTCCTGTAGTAAAGCTTTGGCTTCTACCAAATCAGCAATGTCATCCCAAAAGACACTCAAATGTTTTTGAAGTATATCTCTCTCCAGCATTTCAACTAAATCAAAATCAGCCCTGCAGTCAGGCACAAATTTTTCATCTTCTTGCCCACCCTCTTCTTTCCCCTCTTCCTTAGTAGTGCTAGCCTTAGACCCAGCACTGTTTCCACTTCCTCCTTTAGCTGCTTTTCCATTGTCTTTTGCTCCAGGTTTAGTATCCTTCCGAACATTAGAATTATTTTTTGTGGGACCTTTCTGAATATTTCCCCTGGCGGGTCCAGCACCTCCTCTCTTGACTGCTATAGGCTTTGGTTGAGCTCCTAATACTGGATGACGATCTGGAGGAGGAGGCCAAACATCCGGGTCACGTGCGGGAAGTGGAGCCCATACATCAGGATCTCTCGTGGGTTCCTCATAAGATGGAATCCGAAGTACTGGACCTTTAAAGATTTTCAAAATTATTGACAGAGTTAAAAGTGATGTTATGAAGTATTACATTGTAATTTTTTGTTGGTCTAAACAAGCATAATGCCAGTGCTCTTTCAAGCAAGAAACTAAAATGTTAATTCACCAATTGTTCTATCAGACCCGTCTGTCCTGAACAGCTGCAGTGTGTTTGAAACACTTTTTACATGTTCGTACTCCAATGCAAGCTGCTGCTGAACCTATATGCCAATTACATCAAATTAATAATAAACATAATAGTAAATACAATTATTTTAAATGCCCCAAATTGCTAAATAGAAAAGAGATTGAAATGTATTACCTCTTGCCATCTTGATTTACGTTGAGGGTCCCCGATCTGTGGTAATAACCGATGTATTTGCTGAACTACTCCTTGATAGTAAACCGTAGACATTTCGTAATTCCCCATCAGAGCTTGCTCCCTCGCAAGTTTAGCATTTTCATATATTTCGTTGATCATCACCGACATTGTTAACCGTGATAAGGAATAAAACGTCGAAATAACAATATGTACCTTTACAAATGTGAAACTAACGACAAACGAGCTAAGAATAAATTATTTCTTCTTAACTTCTACGGCCTAATTAAACAATGAACACACGATGATTTAACAGTTAAAGCTTCAAAAATCGCATTCCACATTGTTCTGTGTCCCTGATATATGAACACGGAATGGAACATGGAATGTTAAATAATTACGATAATTTAACGATTGAACACTAACCACTAACAACTAAACGTCATGTAATGTCAAATGTAATATTAATTACACAATAATGTGGAACAAGAAATTCAAAAAGAAAGGCTTGTTTATTTTTTTAACAGTTGACGTACTGGAAAAAAGCAGTGATATTATCGATAATCAACCCTTCAAATTTCGAAAATTAAAACTACACATATCACATATAGAAACCAAGTACATACACCTACACAAATTTTACTAATAAATATTTACATTTTTCAACTACTTTCCAATTCCTTATTTGTCGTATATGAACTTATAAATATGTGACGACGTCCACACTGTCCACAACCAGAACTCTAATAAAAAGGTTGGAGATTGCTTTTGTAGTTATAGCTCTCACTGGTCACTATAGTATGGAGTTTCCACCTACATTTTTCTGCTTGGATTCAGTTTGGAAGCTTCACCCTTCAAAGCAGTACAATGTGCAGATTGCCAGCTTGAGCTACTTACAGCAAACTGATCTTGATAATGATTTTTACTTTAACAGAGATGAGATGCGTCTTTATTCTTTAGTAGGAAGTTCTACCCACTATCTACTACTATCTCATTTTCTCTGTTTTCTTCTTCGTTCGTCTTCTTTGCCTTATTTACTTCTTTTCTCTCTGACACAAAAAATCAAACACTCGCTCGTAAGTACTGCTAACGACACATCCAAGGATAGCAAGCAAGCAACGCAATTTTTCGCACACTCCTACATAATTAAAAAATTTTCAACACTTAAAATGTTAAATATTATGTTCATAAATAATATTCGCTTACTTACGTGGATTTTAAAGTTAAAAATTGACATTGGATGAAATTAGAATATTGGAAATTAAAATGAGACTAACTGTAAGGAATGCAAGGATAAAAAAGACTCCTGTATCTCTTTGCCCCTTTAGCAATTACCATAATTTGATACTGTTGTCAGAGATGAAGATTTAGATAAAACACTAGCAACTAGTAACGTCTTAAGTATTAGTTTATAATTAATTTGGTTTTAGAAAAGTAATAAGCAACAATTATGTAAAGTAAAGTATTATGTCATATACGTAATGTGTAAAATGTGCGAGTGATTCTGATAATACCCAAGAATCAACTTAATTCACTTTATCTTAGTTTAACGAGTACAGTAGTACAGTATGATTC
>JAQFZE010004738.1:0-10930 GCA_034695245.1 Dicyrtomina saundersi | reverse complement strand
CGGAGCCCACAGACTACAACAGTAGATTGTTGATAAGTAGGTCCGAAACAGATATATTTTTACTGGGAGGCTGCAGGAGCTGAACCTGGATTTTATCATATTGGCTCTCTTATACAGGTCCCTGGTTCTTTTTGCTAATTCCTCAGCATCACTGACTACGTCATTTTTGTGGATCATTTTTTTCTGGATCTCGTACCCAAGGTATTTGACAGTCCTTTCATCTCTTAGTTTCACTCCCTGGAAAATAACTTCGAAGTCCAAGTTGCACTGGTTGATCCATGAAGGTAGATAGGTCTGGGTGTGTGTCTTCAGGGGATTGAAGGATAGCAGATGAGATTTAGCAAATTCCTCACAGATTTTCAATAATGAGTTTAGAGAATGAATAGACGTTGAGAGCAGGCAGACGTCGTCCGCATAAACAATGTTATTGACACAGACGTCACCTACCATACATCAGAAATGATAGAAATACAGAAATATAGAAATGCATTACTATTCTTTTAAAATGATGTATTTTTGGACCTAACCTTAAAAAGCGAATTGAGAATTAAAGGTAATTAGAACTAGAGTGTTTGGGACTTAAAATAACTAGAATTAACTGTTAAAATTGCAGCCTGAAATAAAACTAAGAATTGTTTCCGTTTTAAGAACTCCAAATAATTAGAACCAGGGCAGCGAGATCTAATAAGAACTAGAACTGGTAATTTCAGGAACTAAACAATAGTACCTACCTGCAAGCAACAGTTCTGTTCTCGCTAACGTCCGCGTCCTCACAACCATGAAGATGTCTTCACAATTTTTACCTCTTTTCCCTTGAATTCATCAACAATCAAAATCAACATTCAGCTTATGATTCCAAGACCGACTGTTATTATTATTATCCTCTCTCTACATTTTTTATATTCATCATTTTCCTTTTCGTTCGAATTTGATGGTTTGTGTAGTGCTGGCTGGTCTATAGGTCTTTTTTTTTGTAATTTTAAGAATCCTTAATTACTCTATTCTGTCCATTGTCAGTGTCAGTGAGAGCCCAGAGGTCTGTTTCTGTTGTATGTCGAATTAGTAATCATAAGTACAACAATATTAGTACATATTATGTAGTGTTGCTGTAGGTAAAATTGGTAGTGGCAAAGAAACAAAAGGTAAAAAAGAAAAAATTAAGTGCAAGAGATAAAAGGATGGACGAGTGGATTTCAGCCTTGATGGTGATATTATTTTCAATTTTATATAACATTCAACATTTAGTATTATGTGTATGTGCAAGGAAATGTTGATTGTGTATGGGTAGGCATGTTTATGACTTCCTAACTTGACTAAAGATCATAATAATAATGCAGTTTTGTAGTTCTTTTTACGTTGTATGTATATTATGTGCAATGATACTGATGGCTAAGCGAGATGATTTGATGTTTGTTGTTGTTTGTAGATTGCCTTTTGGTTTCGGTTGAATTTTGCCGAATAATTATGATAATAATAAAGGCAAAGTCAAAAAGCTGACGTGAAAATAAAAGATAATTATAATATAGGTGTACAGTGGATAGTGTTTACTTAATTTACTAGATTTCTAATGAAATATCTGTCGGTGAAATTTACAGTATGATTTTATTATCAGTGGAAAATCATAGGAATTGCTCTCAAATCTTACGTCTATTAAGAATTGAAGACCGTAGCTGTGTTGCCTCTTGCCTGTGGTGTGGTAATTCATAATATGGCCCTCGTCGAAACACATCGCCATCGCATCCGTAATACATAGGTTGAGAATCTTCAGAATCGGATTGTTTACAAGTATTCAAGTGGTGAGTATATACTATAGTTCAAACACATTTTGAAACAAAAACTTTTGTGTGTTCCACACTTTTTTTTTTACAGAAAACTGTAGACTGCAGACTTTAGATAGTTTATAATCTCGAGTCTTGATAGTGTGTAATATATTGAATTATCTGTCTAGGTAATGCTTATACAAAATGTATAATACTATAAAAGATACTATGTACCTACTTAGTTATAAGGGTATGTGCGAGTGGGCTCACGTATTTTTTTTGTCGACTTCAGGTTGCCGATCAGGATTGGGATGAACGATGAAGAATGAAGAGCAAAGTTAGTTTTGAGTGTAAAAGAACTTAAAGAATAGACAATGGGTATTTTGTGGGTTGTATTATAAAAGTCTGTCTGTGGGCTGTGCATAGTGTGTAATCATAATAGGAGGATGAAGGGTCAATTTTTCCATTTTACTCCTCTGTCGTTTTGAATTGAAGCCACGCAAGTTAAAATTATTGAGCGTAATGAGACAAGATGGGGGAAATTCTCGAAGGTAATCCACCATAAGATGTTAGTCATTACGAGACTAATGAAGCATGACAGGTAAAACCCATACGATATTCAAAGGAGTGAAAGACCAGTCTTGCCGCTCTCCTCTTTTCTACGTACCTATATTATATTCTAATAAAATATTTTCTCTAGCGTCAGCGTCGACGACTTTGACTTCATCTTCGTCGTCGTCCATCCCACAGACTCTCACTATAACTTCTTTCCTTTTATTCTCTTCCCTCAATTTATAGACTACTATCGGCAACAAGGTATATATCTTTTCTATCTAACATTATTACCTTAGATCAAGTGAAGACGATCAGGATTATTAGACGGTAATTCTATTTCACTCCTGAATCTTCTCAAACGTCTCTCTGTTGCTCCTACCTCGTCTTCGTCTTACATTTAGTCTTCAATCTCGCAGTCTCGGTACTTTTTGAACCTCCATACAAAAAGATTGACATGTCTTACACCCTGCCTGTATGTCCTGGGCCTGTCTGGTTTTGGTTATGGGGCTTGCGACTACAGGTAAACTATAGAGCACGATTACGACTACAGGTAAAAGAGCAGTTCAGATCAATACACACGGCCGGGTTTGTCTTCGTCGCTATGGAACCTTTTAAATTTACGAATACCTGATGTGAATAGTACCGTATTAGCTCGGTACTCGTGTTCACTCTAAACACTGGAGACGGGGTAAATTATTGATGTTCAAAAGTGTAAAAAGGGATGACCGAAACATGAGGAGAGAAACAACGAGCTGAGCGATTCTTCGATGTACTTTCTAACGCATATTGGTGCATATTGAGGTGTAAATATAGCAGTTTTCGTTTTAATAGATCCTGTTAAGAAGGTAGGTACAAAGTTGTTGGCTTCGCCATCAAGTTCAAAGAACAGGTAATTGAGCGTACATGCTTATTAGATATTAATTGAAACCGAATCTATCACACATGAAAATAATTAGCATTCCTCCAAAATTCAAATTTTCTTTGGCTCACAGAAAAGAAAAAAACGCGTTGAAATTTGAAACTGTATCTCGGAATATGTTTAGGATTCGGATCAGAATGTTCCTCAAACGATAACGATGCATCGTGCTTCTTTAGTTGTTTTTTTTCATGTTGAAGGGACCAATAATTATAATATCCGTATCTCCAGGTATTCCAAGTATGGATTACTCGAAACAGAATGAACAACGGAGTATTCTTCTTTAAACCAAATACCACTAGCAGCGGTGGTATCAGTATCGTATCGAGGGATACACCAACACCAGTCACACGTTCATGATAATACTACATTTGGTTCATCAAGAGGAATAATAATGACGCGGCGTCATTGTGTGTAGAGCAGATAAGCTGAAGCTTAACTTGACTAACAGTGGGGTATGATTAAAGCACTGTCGGACACTTAGCAGGTCAGTAAAGGTTAAAAAGATGAACTTCCACTACACATTCGTTTCTGTAGTGTGGCATGTCTGAAAATAAAATGTATGAGCTCCTAACATAGGCACGTTGTGATGCATACATTTATGTTGGTTTGGTATCCATGTCCAGTATCAAGTCATGTTGTAGGTAGGTAGATAGGTAGTAGTTGCAGTTCTTGTCCGTAGACTTGAATACACAATATAATTAATATCCGTAAAAGTGAGTCTGACTTTGAGACCCCATTGCCCGAGTTTATACTACACTAAATAGGGACATGGACCAGGAGATACCTATATCTGTTACATTTTGGAAAAGAGACCAAAAAAGTAGGTGCAGAGGTTTGAGTTTCTTTAAGTCTTTGAGTCTGGGAACGTGCTCGTCTACCTGGTTGCAGTTCGCTTCTACAAAATACTAAATCATACTTCCTACCGCGCCCTCCAACCTCAATATTAATATTGATATTCTTTCACGAACTCCTCTCTTATTCTTATTTTTATTTTTGTTTATAATCCATGCTGGCTAAAGGATTTTATTTAACTTTCCCACTCGTACACTACATATTACTATCTACCTCCATCCAGTCTATTCATTTTATTTCCTTTTTATTTCATTTCGAGACCAGCTTTTACTTTTAGTCCGTATTTCACATAAAATTAACCTTTCAATTTCAATTTACCATCAGGATCATAATCATGCCAACAACGCCAAATGCTTTTTCGATGCACTTAGTACAGGCGCTCACTAGTCTTACATGAGTATAGTTGGTAGAGTCAGAGTCAAAGTATAGTATCACATGGTGCATTTTCTTGGTCTGATTTTGTATGGATTTCAGTACAGGTGGTGTATCACATTAAAAACTTAATTCTATCATGTGGAGAGCTAAATAGAAAAAACTAATAAAATCACAAAAAAATGAAGGGAATGGTAAAGGATACGTGCTGGTAACCAAGATTTATTGAACTCTGTCTCTCCTATGCGAGTGCCACTTTTAATTAACATAAATTCGAAAATTTTGAAATCTTATAAGTTATCATTATTGCATTATTTTGGTAATTCGTAATTTAGTTTTTGAAGTTTTTTCTTGTTGTTTGATATACTTACTATCTACAATTTAGTAGGAATCAGAATCACTGTTAATAACGTGTATATAATATGTGTTTGGTTGAATTAGGTTTAGACTGTGCCCGTACATATATGTACATGCGTTCACGTATATAATTATCTATATCCGTGTGTAAATATACAACACAGATAATTAAAATTGGAAGTAATATAGTAAATGTAAGGTAGTTTGAAGTAGTAAGGAACGAATGTGAGTGTTTTTGCACATTCCATGTACTTTTAGTGAAGTAATCAATACGCACACATGAAAAATGTAATAATTAAAAATATAATTCACATTAAAATTTTCTTCTTGTAATTTTTATGATGATTTTATAAAGGGAGATTTATATGTAGAGTCGCCCAACAAATTCCTGTGAGAATAAAATGGTTAAAGGAAGAAAAATAGCTAATTGTACGAAATCCTTTTCCGTCTTAAATTTTAACTGCCTTGTCCTCGGCAAAAACCGCACCTGTTCACAGAACGGAATAATTAGCAATAAACAATGTACTTTGTAAATTGTTGGAACAAATTCAGTTGCATACGAGAGGAGGGAGAGAGAGAGAGAAGGAGACGAGTTATGAGCACGTAAATCGTAATTACCTGATTACACAAGTTGGGAAAAGAATTTAATTGGAATTTTTGAATTAATCGTCTCCTCCGTTCCACCTACTGACGATCGCTACTAATGATATGATTTCAGCACCTGCACATTAATATCCAGACTCCACATGGCACGTACATACAAGTCGAATTAGAAAATCTTCAACTCTATTCCGGATTAAACACTCAAAGCTTAGGATATTACGCTAGAATTGTAATCATCCCACCAAGAAAAATGCTCTCCTAATTGCTCGTCGTGGGAATAACAGTAAGTCACGTCTTTATATAAAATTTAACTTCAGTCACTCTATACTTTGCACGTACTTATGGTTATGATCCTTTATTTCCCATCACGTTCCTAAAAAGTGCAAATGATGTGTGTGTGTGGGTATAGCTATACATATTTACTGTCTACTATAATGTACAAAAGCATTTTATGTACTACCTCCTATCTTAAACCTACCTAATAATATACTTACATTATTGTACATATTATTATTTGTGTGCACAAAAGTTTCTTATGATACGATTACAATGACACACTGATTTTATTAAATGCCACTATTATATACCACCAGGTAGTTTGCCGTTGCCGCAATGACAATACGAGGACAAAACAGACAGGGACTTTACCCATTAAAATCATTGTTTGTCGCTGTCCACTTAATTACTTCTTGAAATTAACTTAAATTCAAATCAACCACAGTAGCTGTACAACCACTTCCACATGTCGTTATGAAAACTTATCTATTGTTGTAAATCGCAATTTATTGTAAATAGTACGTACACAACCGGCCTCTATCTCTAGAACGCAAACTGTACCAGAAGAATTTATGATGATTGTAACTATTGTATAAATAATGAAGTTAATTGGGATTTATAATGCTTTTTATATTTTTTTATTAGTATCCTGGGTCACGTGCTAAGGTATTAAATTCCATATATGCAAGTGGGCTATCTCAATCTCAGCGTATTAATGAAAGATACGGCGGAATGGCTACATAGTTATTACTTTCAGTAGGTTAAATTATTTGCTATTTCCTTTTCAAATGGAATTATTTTATTTATTTTCCTTTTCCTTAAAGACAGTCTCTTAAACTCATATTATATACGTGATTACAGCTTATTTATCAATGGACTGTAAACTTCTTTCTTGGAACTGAAGAAAGTATAATAATATGAAGTCATTATAATAATGGGTTAATCCCAAATATCTCTCAACTTTTCATGAAACGCAGGCGAAGAGTAATTATGGACATTAGGATCAAGTGCGAGAAAACTAATGTGGACATTTTACAAGACAGATTCGTGTTATCCAAACTCAATAATGCTCTTTCAAGACTTACGGTTAGTCTAAACGGAATAATTCATGTGTATTATCTATTGTGTGTGTGTGACACATTAATTATAACATGGAAGGTTCGAATTATATTATAATTTCAATTCGAAGGTTGTTTGATTCGGACACTATATACATATAATGTAAATCTACGTCTCCGTACTTTACCCTCTGCCCTCTAAGCTATTGTTTTGACTCAGAGCTGAGTTAGATTAAACCCAGAACCGGGTTCTCTGTCTGTTAGAGTTAAAATTATTTTTGTTGAGGTCTTGCAATTTATGACATGCAATTACAAATTACTAGTTCAGACATTGCATTGGAGGCAAAGGGGAAGGCAATAGGGCTAAAAGTAGTACGTGCTGGATTGCGCGTATAATACAATTATGTAATACAAATACAAGGCTTTATGTTTTTGTTTTTGTTTGACACTTGTTGCCTGTAGCTAACTAGTTCCTGATTCTGATTCTATTTAATTTGACTTTACGATGTGTGTCTCATAGGACGTAGTTATAGGAGTGTATAGTGTGAGTGTGTTTGGGAATAATTAACTGATTTTTACTTCATTTTATTACAGAGATCGCATGACCTAAAATGCATATTGATGAGGAATGGAAATGCATAGAGAGTCTACACAAAAAAGTAATTTATAGTTAATTAATAGTATATTGTTACGAAACATAAGTCGTTCGTACTTAATTATAATATTTAATGTTGATGTATAATAATTAACCATGTAAATGTATACAGAATATAAAAATCTTGGGAAAAAATCAGGGAATTTATATCGATGCAGTAAAGTATAACAAGAATCAGAATAAGAGTTTATAATAATATAATTTTATTATACCACACGTATAAAAATATATACAAATGAAAACAGTATACTATGCAGATAGGAGATATAGTATGGAAATTTCTGACTCTGGCTATGCATACCCACCTACCTACATACCTACCTACGTTACCTTCCTACCTAGGTACATAATTATATGTAAACTGGGGGGAGAGAATGTGGACGAGGAAAATCAAAGTGCAAAGTGAGTGATTGTGTATCTAAATAATTATAATGACGGAGTAATTTACGCTTAAAATGAATGACTTGTTTAACCCACAGAAGCCACTTTTTACTTTATCACTTGGTTGTTGTTTTTTTTATTATGTAGCTATTATATTATTATCATGATCATGATCTACACAGGTGAACGAAATGAAATTGCTCACAGAGAGAAGAGAACGAGAGTGAGAAAAAGGAGACCGAGAGAAGAATAGAAGCTCCCGCACACTATAGTCGCAAACATATGCGTGTACAATCTGTACATAATATACACCCTTTACTTTTTGGATTTCGTCCAGCAACCAGCTACCAGCCAGCACCAGGGCTCATCAGAAACAGGTCCAGGTCCAGTTCAGCTCCTTCGTAAACCTCCCTACCTACCTACCTACCTACCTATGCATGTGCCTGAATAATTACCCTCAAACACAAACCTACCGTGAGTCCTACATATACTTGGGATTGCTGAGCATTTTTCTTCACTTTGTACATACACAACAACAATTAGAAAGATCCATAAAGCTAACAACGATTACTTTATTTTTTTTTGTGTCTTCTCTTCTACTTTTGATAGGACTGGAGCCAGAGCCATGCAAAGGGAGAGAGGATAGAGTAGGAGTAAGTGGAGTGTGTAAAAGAAAGAAAAGCCGGTTTAACTTTTGCTGTGCCGACCGACGGACCGACACAAGTTGTATATTGAGTCTTGATATCTTATTGTTAATTCGAATTCCTATATGTACCTACCTCTGCATTATAGATCGATTCAGTACACACATCTATGAGCAGCAGTACAGGGAAGGGAAGATGCATATGCACATAGTAATCAGCTCGCATCCATTCATTATATGATGTGTGTATTGTATTCTAGTGTTACAACAGGCTCACAGCCTCGTCTGTTCAGTTGAGTATAAATATATTCATCAGTTAATATAATATGATGAGGTAAGTGGAGTCAAGTAGTCAAGTCGAGTTTATCACACTTCCCCATCATTTTATCGTGAGGTGAGTAATTTTTCGCATCTTAATCGTAATTAATTTTTTCAGCTCTTTAATAGAGGAAATGTGCAATTTCCGCTCGGCCTACTACACACACAGTACTCACTAGTCAGTATACATATATTATGTACTTACTCACTACAAAACAATTCTCTCTTCCATTTCCAAGTCGAACGAGTCGTCACAACATTATTATTTTGCTTTTCTTAAGTAGAATATCGTCTCGTCGGTCCGTCGGTCGGTTGCTGGTCGTTCGGTCGGCTCGTCAGTCAGGCCATAGGGATTGTGTAGGAGAGAAGACTCTCAAATATTGAAGACTGACAGAAAATATAATGTATCTTTTACTTACTACTCATCATATGATACAACTATGTATGTAAGTCCAAGTTGAGCTCGAGGAACTCATTTGGTTTATCTTTATCCAAGTCATTAACGCTAAACCAGTTACCAGTTAGTCTGGCTTTGGATCTGATTATTATTGTACCTTTTTAAATATGAAAATGATTCAATCGCTTGATCCAACTCAACTTTTTGTTGTGAGTGCATATTAAATACACCCTTATTCTCTCCCGTGTACTTATTTGCCTTCCGTACATATACAGTTGATACAGTATTCTTTTTCACTGTATGACTGTATGTGCATGGAGACGTACACACACACACACCCTATGTAATTATATCCTTTGTTTCGTTTTAATCATCTAAACGTCGGTTATTTCATTTCTTAATTACTTGTACAAGGTCGTATAAACAAATCCTAATTTTAATCCTATATTATATCCATCCCTCATCCAGAAAAAAAACTGTATTTGAGATCTGATTCCATTGTAAATGGTTGTTTAATTTTCTATGTAAAGTCATTTGACTATTTTTATGAATTCATAATAAATATATTAATAATCATAACCTTGTCTCCTTATGTAGGTACTCTGTCGTTCTAGGGAGTATGTACACAGCAGTATACATTAAATATATAGAGTTTTAATATCTCAATTCATTTTCATGAGGAAGTCCCAACTACCATTTTATCATTAGCTCCGTACAGCTTAAGTCTAAATGCATGTAGTGACTACAATAAAAGATTATGATGCGTTTTAATTCTTTGCCGTTTGGCGTTTACTTTGTAGCGGTGAGGAGGGAGGATAGGCAAGACGAAATATGAAGAAATGAAGGTTAGTTGAAGATGAGTGTCTATCTACTTCTACTACTGCACCTAGGTACATACAGTATAAAAAGTGTAACAAATTTTTTTCCAATTTTGATGTAATCGTCGACGTTTAGGCCACTTTTCCTTCCTTATAATTTTTCCCTTCCTAATAGTCACCGTCACAATTAGGTAGGTGCATATTCGGCTTATTTTACACTATGTTAGGCATGTATGTACGTATTTCAGGCTATTAGATTGGGAAATGGCAATTATTATTATTGTTACTACTGTCGGTTGAGTGTGAGTGCCATAGCGGAGTATAAGATGATTAATATTAAAAAATATATTATTGAAGCAAGTCCGACAAGAAGACCTGAGAATGAGAAGTGAAGTGAACAACAACGACGAGAGCCTCTCACTCTGAATCTGAACCTGTTTTCTTTCACTCAACTTGACTCTGATTTCTTCGGATTGAATTCAAACTGATTGTGAGGAGTCTTTGTCTTAAATAAACTTGGAAATAGGAGAAAAATGCTCCCAAGTTCAATACTATATGCATTGTCTCACATAAAGTACTGACTCTATAAGACCTGTAAGTGTAGCAAGAAGGTATATAGTATATACATATCCAAGCCAAGTCAGTCATGTAATCATAAAAATAAAAACATCGCCACTAAATAGGCTATAGATATAGTGGATTATTTGTAATAATAATTGAACAGAGACCTACTAAATCCATCATAAATTCACCATTTAAACGCATATGGATGAGCACACTACTCCTCGACGGAAAAGAACAGTTAATCATTAAGAGAGTAGAGAGATAATGTATCCGTCCGTCCGTCCGTACAGAACAAACTAACTAGAAAGAGGGGACACAGGTTATGTACATTTAATAGCTGGATACATTTAGATGGGACCAGGTTACGGACACAGATACATACAGTAATTTGTTGTATGTACT
>JAQFZE010004737.1:0-10931 GCA_034695245.1 Dicyrtomina saundersi | reverse complement strand
AGTTCATGAATGACAGCTGCAAACTTTCGCTACAATGCAATGACACGTTGTAGAGAAAGTTTACCGCTGTGTTCATATCATAATAATGAATAATGCCTGATCGGGCATTATAATATTTGATTAATTCGACTGAGTTTTTATCCTACGAAAAAGTAATGAATTAATGAACTGAAAATATGCAGGTATTTATTCAAGGACTTTCTGTTTGGCTCTGTATTTCTCTTTATTGTAATGCATTTTCTAATGTAACAACGCTTACTTTTACTTGTTACTTTCACTTAGGAATCGCCAAAAAATGACTTCATCGAAAAGACGTCATTTGTAGGACCCTATATATGACACTCCGCCCCCCACCCCCCGTCTTCATCTTAACCATTGCGTAAATAACTCTTTAGCATAGGGTTTCATCAGTAGCCAACCAAGTAGACCCATTGACCCTGCCAATTTACTTTTTTACTTGAATTAAAAATTAAATTAAATATATTTTAAAATTTACTTTTTACTTTACAGTTTATTTCTTACAGATACTAGAAGGACTTGCTTGCTTGTTCTGCGAGCGCGAACTTAAAACAATATGTAGCACTTGCATACCTCTACCTCTGTCGCCTCTTCTGTGTGCACTCTGTATGTTTTTAACACGTTCGGCATTGGCAATCGTAAAATTGGTCCAGTAAATGTACATGTTGGTTTTGGGGCTGGCGAGGAGATGACTAGCCAGAGCCAGAACCAGATCAGAATCCAAGATCGACATCAGTGAGGAAGCAGTTTGTACTCAGCAGGTTGTAGATCGATTTTAAAAGTCACTCACTGTTGAGGCTATTGACGGACTGTGAAGTGAGCGGAGAACATGACCAACTGACGGGGTCATTAATTAAACAGAGGATCGCAACATGTCTTTTTTAAATAATTAAAGTTGGTGGTACTTAGGGAATAAGTGGAACTCGTTGTCGTCGTACATACACAGTAATTATCTTATCAAAGTCGAGGTGATTGCGTTGGAACGTTGGAACAATGGCTTTAAATAACGTGTTTGTTGGTAAGAATAGACATCGTTTTTTGCGTTAATGCGTAGTTAAAGTTGAATGATTTGATAGTCAAATAATTGATAAACAGTAGGTAAACAAATACTAACTAACTTTGTTTATTGTTATTGCATATGGGATATAGGCATCCAGAATCCAAATATATATATGAATTTAATGCGAGGTCAAAAGTACACTCGGCGTCTTCCCTTTTGTTAGGGGATGAGAACAACTGTTGGATCAAAGAGTTGACATACGACATACCCTTGTAAAATATATGGCCGAGAGTGGAGGGTGGGAATTAGCAATTCAGTAATGCCCGGAAGCCAATAACAAATAATAGTAATATTGGTTTCTGGATAGAATTTTGTGCCCTTAAAGTTCCAGCTGCCAGCCGATGTACCCGTATAAATTTTTTTTTTATCCAGCAATATTTAATATGACATTCTTATCTAGGGAAATCACCCTGTCTGTGCGGAAGAGCATAATATGTAATATATATGTTTGTTGTGGAATAGAATGCATATTTAAAAGCTTGAAGGGAAACAACCTTTTTTTATAGATCCTTTTACTTTAAAAAAAATCCATTTAGTGGTAACTGCCTTCCTTTAGTTGGGGGTGTGGATTGTGGATTATTTGCTATAAATCTAATCTAAATTATACACATGTGTTGCTTCTGGGTGACTATAGTCAGATTTCTGGTTGATGCTAATATTCTTTCGTCTGCTGTAATTTTACTTTCTTTTAGTGCGGGAATCATTCGGAACGTATGCCGTAAGCGGCCCTCCAAGTTGTCAACCTTGGGATGGCTTAAAAAAGGATGAGGACGAAGCTCGATTTTTAGTCGCGTCTTTATCTGGAAATAGATTTGCTGTTGGAAATAGTTCTACGTAAGTATTGTTTGAATATTTCTTAAATGATGAAAGAATTTGCGTATAAAATAATTACAGACTTTTAAGTTAAGCATCTCTGTGTCTGTAAAGCTCAAATGCATTTCGGTCATTTTCTAATTCGGACTTATTTTTAAGTATGGTTGAATAGAATTAAATTTAAAAAAGTTAAATGACCAGGTTATTATTTTGCAGTAGCTTATTTAATTTATCCCAAAAAGAAATACTTTTTATTTTCAAAATCTAGTTAGTAAAAATAACTTTAGCCATGAAGAGCATTTAAAATCGCTTGCTTTTGCAAACTAATTTGCAGCTACGGCTAAATTGAGTTTTTTAATATTTCAGGGTAACCATCTTTGATGCGCGAAATGGAAATCAAGTATGCTTGATTAGGAATCGAATGACCGAAGCAGAATTGTCTCCTAATGGAACATACCTTATGGGATGGGACAATCCTACTCAAAGTAATCCCCAAATATGGTAGAGCAAAGGTGTCGATTCGAAAACTTGAATGTTGTAATGTGCAAGGGTTTGTAACTGTATGTTTAAAATTTTTAGATGCTGATAATTTCAAAATTTGGGCTTTAGGGTCTAAAAATCCTACTGTTGTGTATGCCTTGAAATTAAGTCAGTCTCCTTTCTACAAATCTAAAGTTCAGTTCTCAGGTGATGAAACGCTGTACTCACGCCTGATGGCCAACAATGCCGTCCATTTTTCTCAAGTGCCTGATTTTCCCACTGCTTCAAAAAAATCACCTGAAAATCTAAAAATTGAAAGCTTCTCTCTGTCGACCGGAACTGGCGCCCCCCATGTTCTCTGCTACATTCCTGGTCAAAATCCATTTGTTTTTAAATTCCTTGCATCTTTTACCTTGTTTTTTGTTTTGTTTTACAAGGAACTAAAACATTAAAATTCCCCCTTTTATAGCTAGCACATCTGGGACACCATCATTTGCTCGTCTCTTCCGTTACCCAGATTTTGAAAATACAATTGCTTCCAAAAGCTTTTTTCAAGCTGACCGTGTTGAAATGAAGTGGAATCAGAAAGGAACTGCTGTGCTTGTCATCACGTACACCGATATTGACAAAACTGGAGGATCGTACTATGGGAAAACTATGCTTCATTATTTGGATACAAAAGGTATTTTGAAGGTTTAAGTACCAGTGAAGATTCGCATTAATTTTGTTATTGCGATATTAGTCAATTTGTAATTATGATCTGTTTTGAAAGGCTCGAATGCAACTGTACAAACTAATAACGATGCTCCTGTCATTCATGCGGCTGAGTGGAATCCAAACACATCTTGTACCGAGTTTTGTGTCATCACAGGGAAAATGCCGCAAACGCGTGCTTCTTTGTTCAACTCCAAGTATAGTTTTATTTCAGTCAACAGTAACTTATGATAAGTGTTCTTACTACACAGAGTAATAAATTATTATTTGTACTTTTAGTAATTACATTTTAATTTCCATTGATTAATTTTACTTAGATGCGAAGTTATATTTGACATGGGCATATCAGCTAGAAATGCTATATATTTCAACCGCCAAGGTAATCTACTACTCCTTGGAGGTTTTGGAAATTTAAGCCATGGGGCTGTTGAAATATGGGAAATCAAAAAATTAAAGAAAAAAGTGGCACAGTTGGAAGCTCCTGCCACCACTCAGCTTCAGTGGTTAAATGGTGAGCTTCAAGTTTAATTCCTCAATTTCACATTGGAGCTCACGAAGAACTCTGATGCTTCATGCTTTATTGTTTCTTAATATCAAAAGTAAATGCCTGCTGACTTTGTGACGGTTTTAAAGATGGAGTACACTTTGTAACTGCCACTACGGCACCCAGAAGACGAACGGACAATGGATTTAAAGTTTGGGATTTCACTGGAAAGTTGGTTCACGAGTGGAGAGCTGCCAAAGAGTTTTACGGGTTCCTACCTTTCTACTCGCCTGAAATACCGGTTTTTCCCGATTCTAAGCTTGATGCCCTGGGCAAACAACTTGGCAATAAAATTATTCCACCAAGTGAGACACTACATACATTAAACATTTTAATATATTATCTAACCTGTGGGCAATACTACTATTCAATGAAATGCTTTTTCTTGGTTCAAAATGACAGTGAACGATTTTAATGGTAAATATGTTAACAATTCTAGAAGAGGAAGCTAACAAAGCTGGTGCCTACGTTCTTCCACATTTACGCAACAAAGGCGGAGCAGGTGCACTCCAGTCGAAACCCCAGTCCCAATCAGCCAAGCCAAAAACTGACTCTGTTCAATTGACGGAAACAGAGAAAAAAATAAAGGCTGCCAGAAAGGTAAGAGCAAAATGACTTTTTTTTGCGTCAACTAATTCGTTTGATCATAGTTATTTATTATTGTAAAACTGGATTTACAGAAATTGGATCAAATACAAAAACTAAAGGAACAACAGAGTGAAGGAAAAGTACTTGAGAAAAATCAGCTGGAGAAAATTGCTTCTGAAGCTGCGCTACTGAAAGAAATTCAAGCTTTAGAGATAGCTTAGATTCGTATCGTAGATGCAAGTGATTTGAAATGAAAAATGCGTAAAAAATCAATTATGTGCGAGAATGTTTCAAGTCCATTTATAAATATAAATATTTACATCTTGCTTTGTCCAGCAAGTTACTGTTACAATTAATTATTTTAATGATCAGAATGGAAGACGCTGTTGTTAAACCGAAGGAATAAAGTTGCAAAGCAACTAAAGGAATTTAAATGTTTAATTTGATGACTTATGCAACAATTTCTCATTGTTTTTTTTGTGTTAACTTAAAATTCAGAATAAAGTATCACGCTTAGTATTTTTGTGAGTCAATGATAAATATAATACGGCAGCAAAATTTAAAGTTCATATTACTGACACTGGGTCATTATTTATTACTACATCTTTCCTCAACAAACAGTTATAGCACAATTTTTTGCAATATTTAATAAATTACTATAATTAATTATCATTTTAATTAAGCTTTAATTGCCTTCATGAAAGATGACTGTTCCGGTTTTTTCTCAGGATAGTGAATTCTAAAAGGTTGGAAATATTTTAATATGCTATTTACTTGTTCTATATCGAGTTTATGTTCCACTGCAATGTCTTCTGCTCTATATACCTCAGGGTCATTCTGATGCTTACTCAGGAATTGCAAGACTTGCTTCATTGAAGCCTTTCCCTCTGGAATTATTGTAGGCTCTTCGTATCCATACTCGAACTCTTCTGGATGTTCCCGGTCCACAGGCAACTTGGATTTTGTTTTAATAACAGGGTTATCTCCTTGAGAAGTGAGATAAATATGAGCTAATTTCTCACCTAGTATCGGGTCTTGTCCCTTTTTTAATAATTCGGGATCTATGATTAAAACAAAACATATTTTTAAAGACACACAAAAGACACTGGTTGTCAAACTCATACACTTCATAGGTAGGTATATACAACTAATTAATAATAATAATGATTTATTGTCAGGAAGGCATACATGAAACAAACAATTATGTGTATAATGATTATATATAAGCCTTGTGGTTTACAATTTCGAGATTAATCAAAAACTGACTCAATAATTTCATTTTCGTTCAAGAATTAGTGTAGCACAGAAAAAACTAAAAGAAAGGCTTACGTATTTTTATAAGATATATCTTAAAAACAAATCAGTTAATGAGCTTAAATGAAACTATAAAATGCATACCATTTTTAATGTCTTCCATTATTTTCTTCATCGATGGATGTGGTGGTGCTGGGGTAGGTTTATCCTTAGATATTGCTTTAATAGCCCGTTGCTCAACATCGTAGTTTTTTAAAGGACGCATAGTTGACCTTGCTATTGGCTTTATAATTTTGTTACCCATTGATAGTGTCTTATATAATTTAATGTGAAAAACTAATCGATATTTTTGTCAGGTCTCCTTTTTGCTCCCACTTTCAACTTTGAAAAAGAATTAATCATCCACCACCAACCACCAAGTTGTCAACCCTTCCTTTGTGTGACTTGACCGGCAGTGAATGAATTGAAAGCCTGCACCAAATATTAAAAATCATCAATACGTGTTAATGTTATTACATTTAACTTTAATTTTTCAGATTCTCATGATAATCAGCATTTCAAAAATTCATAACACTACAACAACTATCAAATTTACGTACATTATTATTAAGTAACTATTAATTAATATTCCTAAAAAAGTATAAGAATTCGCCGAATAATTTTTTTTTCACACTAGGGACTTCTCATTTTATGTAGTTACTGAAAATTCAAAATCTTGACTAACCGATTAATAGTATATAGCTCTTGGTTTAGGTGGGCAGTGCAGTGCTAGAAAACAGATCGAGTCACACAATTATTTTTACCAAATCACTTCATATTTTTGATAACTTGTCAAGTTGCGGGTTGCCACAAAGAGTACACTCTATAAAGTACTAACTATACCTACTTACTTGCGCTCCAACAACTTCTACTAAATTTAATAACTACTTAATTAATAATAAGCATTTCTTTTACACAGGCAGGCAGGATTACGTATTACGGATTTCATCCTTTCCCCGCTTTCTCGTGCAATGTGTACACCAGCGGGAGCGGTAGAAAATATGATGATTCAATGATTCAAAAAATTGCTATTCATTAAATATGTAGGAGGCAGGAGGGAGCTGACTGAGCTGAAGACTAAAGCTACTAGCTGAGCTAGTTGGAGTTAAAGCTGCATCAGGGCGATAGGACAGAGCAATTAATTGCAATGATAAGCACAATAAGAATCTTTCGTTCGTGCGTATAACGCTCTCGCTCTCTGTGAAGTTTAGTTTAGCACACGGGGAATAAGGAATGTAAATGAGTTATTTAAAGAATAGAATAGTTAGTCTATTTAGAAGAATGGCAATGTCCTTAGACATGTTGTCAATCCCCACAATAAGTCCAGTCTCGGTCAGAGCATCAGGATCTGTTCCTGTTCCAGTAGTGGTTGTACTTGGTGCAACTGGAACAGGAAAGACGAAACTTGCAGTAGATGTAGCATCCAGATTTAATGGAGAAGTTATTTCCGCAGATTCTATGCAGGTGAGGCAAATAGAATAAATCGTTAGTAATAATATTTTGATCATTAAATGTTAAACACGTTATCATTCACAGAATATTATGACTGTACATTAAGTAATTTTACTTGTATGCTATAATACAATGCTCTGTTAGGTTTACAGAGGACTTGACATTTTGACGAATAAAGTAACAATAGAAGAAACTCACGGAATCCCACATCATATGATTTCTATTATTGATCCTCTCACCAAATTTGATGTGAAGAATTTTCGAGACATTGCTTTACCTATTGTAAGTTTTCAAAAGCTTTGGTCTATTATTATTGGTTGAATGCATTATATATACGAGTATATGATATAAAATAATTGTTTTGGTTCAGCAAGGCATAATAAGTATAAACTTATGTATATTCCATTTGTCTCTTGTTGATTGTACATTGTATTTATAGGTTGAAAATCTCTGCCAGGAAGGGAAAGTACCTGTGATTGTTGGTGGAACAAATTACTACATAGAAAGTTTATTATGGAAAGTTCTCATTGACAAACCAATTCACAAAAATCCGTCTGTACAATCAAATGAATCGTCGAAGCGATTTAAATTTGATGACTATCAATGTGCCTCACATCCAAAAACCAAAGAAATATTAAACCTGATGATATCTAGCAATGGAGATGTGGAATACGATCAGTTGTCACCGTGGAGTAACTCTGAGCTCCACGCTGCTCTTGATGTCATTGATTCTTTAAGAGCAAATAAACTTCATCCCAATGACCGAAGAAAAGTAATCCGTTCTATTCAAGTTTTTTTTCAAACAGGAAGAACTCATTCTGATTTAATCGCTGAACAATTAAAATGTCCCTCTCCCCAAAATCAAAACCAGATCCAATCTTTGGACAGTATTTCTATTTCTGACTCCGAATCACAGTACGTTTCTGAAAATGAGCACAGTGTGAAAAAATCCGAGCCACATTTGGGTGGGCCTATGAGGTTTGAGAATGTCATCTGCCTCTGGATCCAAGCGCCAAAGGATATTTTGGAAAATAGGATTTTTCAAAGAGTTGATGAAATGGTTGGGAAGGGATTGAGGGAAGAACTTCATGTGTATAAAGAATCTGTTGTTCGTGGCAAAGCGTAAGAAAACTAGTTATTGAAATCAGTTTTTACTATATCATTAGTCATTAGTATATAGTTATAGTATACCGTCTGTGAAGAACCAAAATGACCCATATCCATTTGTAGCTAATAACAATATCCACTATCTACAAACATATTGAAACATGTCTTAAAAACATGTAAATAGAACATTTTACACTTTTCAAAAACATGTAAATTGAACATTTTACAATTTTCAAAATCTCTTAATTAACATTTTACGCATGTTTTGCATTTTGTTTATATGACATGACATAGCTCATTTTGATTCTAGCTTAAATTGGATATGGGTCATTTTGGTTCTTCACAGACGATATCTGAAATAGTGTTGTATTTTGCGCGCAATTGCTCGGCCAAAATCCCATATACGTAATGCTTAAGCTTAAGCATTGCGGAAATTACATTTAGCCCGAGCAATTGCGCGCAAAATACAACACTAATCTGAAACAAACAAAAAACAGGACAACAATCGCTGTAATAAATTACATTACAGAAATAAAGAGTCGTTTCATTGTAAATTTCAGCATGAATTTCACAGAAGGTATTCTTCAGTCGATTGGTTTTAAAGAATTCGAAGAATACTTACAATTGCCAATAGAAGAAAGGAATACAAAAGAAGGAGACAAGCACTTCGCTGACGGTGTTTCCAAATTAAAAATAGTTACTAGACAGTATGCTAAGAAGCAATTGAAATGGATTAACCAGCGTTTTCTCCGGCCTTCCCGAAGGCAAATACCTCCCGTGTACTGGCTAGATGGATCAAGTAGGGATCCGACCGACTGGGATACAAATGTCACGTCTGTTGCAATGAAAATAATCGATGCGTGCATGTCCAATAAACGGGATCATCCTATATTAACTGATAGACTAGTGCCTGCAGCAGAGAAGCCTTTTGAAGATGATTTAACTTCAAGAAAATGTGAAATTTGTGATAATAAGATTTTACTTGGTTCAGCTCAATGGGATGTGCATCTCAAGTCTTACAAACATCATAAAGCATTGAAAAGAATCAAAAAACTCGCCCAGGGGCGTCTTTTAAATTCAACAGACGGAGAAGGAATTAATTTTCATACAGTTGATCATACAGCTAATAATATTACTAAAGTAGAAGGTGCCCACGTCCAAAGTCAATAAGTTTATGAAATGTGAAGAATATCTCACTGCAAGATACTTATTTTGACATATAGATGTACATATAGTTATACGCATTTATTTCACTTTTTATATTTTACAGAGTCAAATAAATATTTTTTTAAAACTAATCCTAAGCCACAATGAAAACAATAACTGATTATTTGGATATAGTTATAAAATAGATTTCATATTAATTAAACACATACAAATGGCCCCTAAAACAACAGTATATACACTCAATTAACATCCTGCCTCTGATAAATCTGAATGTAGGGTTCCGTGAGAGTCAACATTTGTGGAAGGATTTCTTTCACATGCAAATCTTGTAACTCATACCACGTGTTATTGGCCTTATGGTACTTGTGCATCCTCCACGTCCCACCTTTGTGCTGTCCCTCATGCACTATATTCGCAACCAGGTCATACTGCATAGAGCCCAAACCAAAAGCTTCGCCGAAATCCACGGAAAGAATTGGGAAATTGACAATTGTAGGATTCTTCTCGACGAAAAATGTATTTTTGGTGAAGCGACGAATGTACAGAATGAGAAATGGTGGGAGAGTGGTCACATGGAATCGTTTTAAAGAGTTATCCTTGTAAGTATTATATTCCTTCTCTTGAACTCCATTAAATTTGCTCAGCAATGTGTACAAGTTGACCTGTTAAAATCCAATAAAATTAAAGGTGATGATGACAATGTAAACTAAGGAAACAATAAGTGAGGAAAGTATGTATAAGTATTGTTTGAACTCTTTCCACTCGCTTAGGGGACGTTTAATAACAATGCACTATCAGTATGGGGAAGAAATTAACATAATTATTCATAGAGTGCAACCTGCGGAATAATGTTTTCCATCATTTCATTCTTAAAGAGCGGAGTCGGTGGTAGATCACAAGTTAGGTAGAGAAACGTCGTCTCCTCTTGCGTCTCCACTTCTTCTGCTTTATCATTTTCAATTTTTCTGGTGTAAACCTTCATGCCTCCCAAGAATGTCTTGTAGATAATTGAACTTTTAGGTTTCCTAAATAACAACAAAGAGACAACAAACACATCCATAACTTGTTATGCTCCAGTAAAGAATTTCAGCGATGCATACAGCAATCCGATTTTTAACATCACAATAAATTAATAAAAACTAGAAAATTACTTTGTCCCATTAAGTGCTTTATGAAGAGCATTTAAAAACCAGCTGAGAAATACAATAGGATCCCCTTGAGATGTAATCTGAAACTGCTTTTTTGAACAGAGAACTACGGACTGTAACATTTCATGAGGACTGACATGAGATTTGAAATTTCGAGGATTCCATATTTTTCTCATCAGCTCTCCAAAACGCTGCACAATTAAAAAGCTGTAACACGTAACAATGCATGCATACAGTTTTCAAAAACACGTGGAATGAATTTTTCAATTTTTATCATCAAATCAAATTTCATGAAATATTCGATTGGAAACCTGTTGTCCCCTGCAGGTCTCTTAATATTTTCGTAAGCTTCTTCCCGCAAGAAATAATCTCTCAGTGGCTTAACATGGCAAAGGGCTTGCAAAACCACGTTACAGTAGTCATTAGCTTTGATGTTATTCAAACCCAAAATGCCGGGCAGATACATGGTGCCATCGATGGCACGCGATTCCTACATGGATACGAAATTGCATTACATGATTCCGTATGCCGATTATATTTCAGTATT
>JAQFZE010004736.1:0-10934 GCA_034695245.1 Dicyrtomina saundersi | reverse complement strand
AAGTGTCAGTGGACGTATGATGCACTAAACTTATATATTAACCTATGTAAATCCAAACAGTTTTGTAGGTCAAAGACAATCACGACTCTGACGAATAAATGAAAATCTACATACACAATATCGGTACGTATGACCTCAAGAAGATGGCAAATTGAAGACAACGAATAGATGGTTCCAGTTGCCACACTGGAAGCAAATGAAGGATATTAATATGCTATAAACGCTGGCTCTTAAAAGTATTGATTGAGCTTAACGACACCAAATGCATACGGTAGGCCATGGTGCAATTTAAACAAGTAAAAGTACTGGCAACGACAACGTCAAAATGCAGGGAGTGTTGCTGATAGTTCTTTGTTTTGCTTCAATGAAGTAAAGATTGCATATTGTATTTATCTATAATGCTTGCCTCGATATTTATTTGATCTCATTCCTCTACCTATATACATAATCTACTACCCTTTGGAAATAACCGATTTCAACGAGTGATGCATCATTTGAAAGCTCTTGGAAAATAAAAAATCCAATCTTTCCATAACCGACATGTACCCCATGCAACACTTTTAGGTTGGTGGGCTAAAAAATAGTTTTCTCAAAAGATTTCAAAAACTGTTCATACGAGAACATCATTAGATTCTACTAAACCAAGTGAGTGTCCCGTCCAAATATCAAATTTTAGATTTTGTGAAAAATTCAAATATTCCAAATTTTAAAAACTACGTAGGTCAAAAAATAATAATAATTTCGTCTTACCTTTTACGGCTACCATTGCATGACAGCTAACCCTATTGTTACGGCTGTCCCTTGTTGTTTTAAGTGTATTATTTAAATTCAAGATATTCGTGAAATTCATTGCTGGATTCCTTACACACGATAAAGCTATGTTGCTACCATATATCTAACAATAGTAAGCGAGCCAGAAAACTTTTGATACTCTGAATTTTACCCGTCACGTAATTATGATCCGCATTTTTTGCCTTTTTTAGTGTCGCAAAATTGTTAATTATTTGGGCATTATTTAAAAGTAGTTATTTGTATTACATCTACCTAGATATTAATTTAGAAAGGCAAATTTATAAAAAAAAATAAGCTTTTAATAGGCTGTTTTATAAAATATAGGCTGATATTAGGCTCATATAAAAAATAGGCAGTAGGTAGGCAAATCGGTAAAAATAGGTAATAGGTAGGTTTTAAAAAATAATGGAAAAAGAATAGGCAATAGGAAAAGGCATATTTAAAAAAAAAATAGGATAGGCGATAGGTAGGGCCAATTCAAACGCCGAGCTTTGTTTTAGAATATAATTATTTCATTATTATCATCTTCTGTGGCCTACGTAATTTAGGCTACAGTGAAATCGTTGTATATTGCCCTTAGATGTGATGTATCGAACATTTCCCTATATGAGACTTTTGTAGCTGCCCCAATTGCCATAAAGCCCCATATAAAAGACGCTCTATACAAGGTGCTCTCGATAATTCGTACTTCTTAAGGTGTATTGTGATTACGATATACGGTGATTCCACTATAGTTGGAATACAAAACCTTCAAACTCAGCTCAGCAAGAGCTTTAATATAATATTATTATTCCTTTTTATACCGTAAGATGAGATTTAAGTGTTTAAACATATACCAAACACCAAATTATTCTGGATGTCCAAAGTCGAGGAAGTGGGAAAGGTGGTCCCATCCATTAATTGTTCTCACCCTCCACTTGCAAATTGCACATGGTAGGCTCCGCCCACCAATGGTTAGGACCACCTTTTCCACTTTCTCGACTTTTAACATCCACAATAGGTACTTGTTTTTGTTAGCGCGGTCTCCTTCTGATGGTGTCTTTGTTTTGTTCGGAGAGTCCATCATATCTATTTTTGAAAGAGCCGCCGTTCTGATGTTAGACTTAAGGTAATTATCAGGTTCGTGGAAATTAATATCATGAAATATTTTAAAGTGCTTTGATTATTTTAGATTTGCCAGCACCATTTGTTTTCCACTGTGCCAAATACTTAGGAGTGGTATTTATTATTCCATATTATAAGTGATTAAATTATAACACCCATAATTTTATTGTTAACAAACATTTGAAACGTATACTGAGTCTGCTAGGCTACCCTCGTTGGAGGACAGTGTTAAGTTTGTTCTTTTGAATAAAATCATCTTTCTCTCTCTCTTGTATATTTTAAATTCTACAGCTTGTACGAATACGATGGTAGTTATATATAGATATAATTAAGATACAATAATTATTTCCGTATATGCGTGATATCAGTTATTATGTTTAATATTGTTTTTTAAGAATGAATGAATCAAGGGTTTATATCTTATATGATGCGAAGGGGAACTTTAGTATTTTAAATAGGAGGTCGAGGGCCCAGGGGAATATTAAAAATATAATATTTTATGAGCTGGGGAAAACCGCCTATTGGGGGCGGTGAGATAATCAGGAACTGAGTGGTTTTAAATTGTAATAAAGATGGACAAGGAAGTCAAGGAACGAGGAAGGCTTTGGAAATATAAAGGCTACCAGATAGCCAGTATAACCTATGGCTCCTGAATAATCACATCCAGCTGCCAAGATGGAACAAAGTTAATAAATAATCATACACCATGTTGCATAACATACAGAATAAAGTCAGAATCGATGACTAAAAAAACCAGGATATCCAATTAAAATGGAAGAACTTAAGTACTTAGTTAATTTCGGATTTCTTGATGTCAGTACTAAAAAGTAGGTACTCATTTTGTACGTATGCTTTGTTATATGTCTTTAGATGGGGAAGCTCTTTATAGCATTTGGATTCAGTCTATATAACTATACATTGTTTCGTGATGCCAAATTAATACAGCTAGTCACTGAGCGACGCATACACACTAATTAAATGGCTGCATCAAAAGCAGATAATTTCCAGCAGTACTATTAGTTATTTGTTATTTGCTTAGCATTCAGCCAGTACAACATTATCTTTTAACTGGCAGTATCCGCATGTTGAGACTGAATATAAACTTTACATTCGGGACTTGCGGATAACACTTTTCAAAACTAGTTCTACCGAACCGACTAGTTCTGACCATTATTTGAATTAGTATTTTTTTTTCCATCGTCCGTAATCATAAAATTTCCGTAATTGCCGCACTTGTAACTGTAACTAGACCATCAGAGCGTTGACTGTGTGTGCTTTGTAAACATTCTTCCGGGAGAGAAGGATAGAATAACCGAGACTTTGGTGTCTGAAGATTATCTCAAATGATTAATTCATGCTTGAGAGATGAAATAGTTTTGTCAACATTCATCTAATAAGGTTCTACAGATACTGATGCAACACAACATGTATGTGTATCTAGATGCAGGGAAAGGGTTTTTCGGTAATATATTTAAAAAATGTAGATAGGTAGTAAAAATCATACATTTTACCCCATGCAGCATTGATTAAAACAAACTAGATAATATGAAAAAAGTAACTAAAAATGCCCAATTAGCAGAGTATAAGAATGTCAAGAATTTGACAGACGTGTATCTAATCGTAAGATACGTCTAGCAGTGAATTTCAGATATAGAACTTATCTTATAATCAACTTCGTAAAAGTCTTTTTACCTACCAGGATATTTATTTTCAAGCTACGCAACGCATAACGTAGAAAATTTCGTATTTGTTTTTTAAACACGTCTTGTCTATTCAAGCGCTTCAAAATGGCTTCACCGATTATTTTGGATGTTTCCCTCCATCCAGCTATTTGTCTCATTATTAGGGCTCAAATTACACCGCAAGGATTTTTAATGATCTTTTTATCTGGGATTACATCGTTTCCTTAAGGTCAGATCGTGTCAGCGCAGGAAGCTGTATTGGGAAAATTATGAAATTACGTAGGTACTTAAGTATCCTTCTTAGAACATCTCATAATGTACGTAAGTACATACGACATGTCATACCATATTTACTACTGTTGTAATTCGTAAACAAAGAACAATTGATCTTTTCGTTTGTGATTGTTCTATCAGAATCACAAGCACAATCACAAACTAGTAAAATTGGATTGTGCACAATTGCAAACTAATAAAATTGGGGTTGTGCACAAACACAAACTAGTAAAATTGGATTGTGCACAATCACAAACTAGTAAAATTGGATTACGCACAATCGCACAGGAACAAACAAGATCAACCATGTCTTTCCAGTCGTCGCTAAAACGAACGTTTTGTGAACAAACACAAACGTTTTACAATCACAATCTGGTACGGTGACGGTTAAAATACATTGTTAACAATTGAAATTGTTCACAACCCTGTATCTTAGAATAACAATTTTCACTACTGTATGTGAAGAAATTACAACAGTAATATTTATCACCTTTATAAAAATACGAATTCGTGCATATGCTATAAAAACGTTTACCAAATATTGTTCTTTCTGATCAAATAAGGTGCTGATATAAAATTCTCAGTAAAATAATACATCTATATTCGTACTTTACAAACATAATTTCCACATTATACTAGTCTGTAGATTTGATATGTAATTTAATAGTACATTAGTCTTAATACTAGTTAGCCATTTAGTCAGCTGAAGTAAAAGTAAGTAGGTTTAAGTACGTAGTTAGTGGCGGATAATTGTTATGTAGACATACTTGATCGACCGCGCTAAAAATCACAAGGTTTGCTCACAAGACAAATTCTGGTTTATAGAGTTGAGTTCATTCAGTGCTTTTACGTGATCCTATGCAGTATATCATTCTGAAAGTTGACTATATACATGGGAAATGGGAGTCATATAGGCTGTGTGCCACTTCCACCTGATTCGACAACATCCTTGCTTCCAAGTTCGTACTCACTCGTATGGGTTTGGGCCGAGGAGAATTGTGTAGAGAAGGCGAAGGAGACTACTATAAGGACAAGGAGTAGTAGAGAGAAAGAGAGAAGTTCTTGTATGTTTCCAAGCTTTCCAATATTCCAATTCATGAATTCGAACTGAGGACTTGAGGAAGAGTTTCTGTCATCTGTGTCTGTCTGTGTGTGTGTGTGTGTGTATACTCTACCCACATGAACCAAGGAATAATCTGACGTTGGGAAATGGGAAACCAATAGTACCAAAATGGCTTCCTCGACTCTCTATTTTTGACTTTTGAAAACAATCATTTCTCCTCATCTGTTAAATAAGACAGAAACTTAACGCTCACGTTGAGTCTTTGAAAAGGTAAACACAATATCTTAATTTATGTAATAATCTATATACCGTTTATCAAGTTGGATTGAGTACGCAGTTAAAGTTCACTAACCAAAATAAAGTATATAATATTATTTCATCTTATCCTGTATGTATTGTGTGGACGGGAGGCAGCTTACGGACGAAACCTTTGATATTCAATATTCAATGGATGTATGTGTCTCAAGTTTAACATACAATCACGGTGACGGTGGTGGGGGGATACATCGCCTCAAGTTAAAGGTTATACATCAGGAATTGGCAGTAAGACTGGGAACTTCGGAAGAGATTCAGTCTGTTCGTCTCACGTAATTACAGAGACACCTCCACAGTTTACTGTTTGATCTAGATTCTAGTCATCCAGTCTGTTTTTGCCACCACTAGAAAAGTGTCTCCGATCTCAAGGTTTCTATTCTAGTACTCTGAACATGCTGCGGGCCACTGCCAAATAATAGAATGGAAGTGTAAAAGTCGGATTTACATCCCACCTCGACATTCTGTCTGTTCAGAAAGAATGACGTGAATTACCTTTTGGTTGTCAACTCACCAACAAAACCATTGTTGATTGTGTGTCCTAGAATAGTGAAATTCACGAATGGGAATAAAGTAATGAAGTAGAGAGAGAGACAAGTACTTATCGAGTGTGAATTGTAGCAGTTTCTCAAAATAGGAACAACAAATAGACGGGGACGGGACCCTACATGAAACTATACACGGACTAAAGGTACGTACTCGTTTAGTTATAACCAAACTAAGTAGTAATAAGATTTGATTAGGATTAGAGTTATGGCTGTAAAAGTGGTAAATAACCTATAGTATTAACTTCAAAATCTTTTGTATCATCTTATCCAGCAGGGAGGTGTTGATTTTAAATGGGAAAAATACTTTTAATATGTTTTGCGTTTGATTAATATTAATGTTAGAGGGAACAACTTACTGTTATAAGTATGTATGCAGACAGTTTATTGAGACATTGTCAGCTCTTGTGCAACTACAGTCACATTAAACATTATGCATTCAATTACATAAGTTTAAGTACATAATTGTCAAATGTATTATTACCAACTTATCACATGATTAGAGTTTTTATTTACAATAGTTTCAAGTTACAATATTTTCTAAATAAACACTTCACTTTTAATGTTACTTATACAATTGCAATCTGAAATACCCGAACGAATTAATGAAACTAATTGGAATAAATCAGGGTAGATTGATTTGAAAATTTGAATAGTAGTATAATTTTCTTAATTCCGTTATCTGATGTATAAATTCCAATTATTTAATTTTAATCGCTATTTCTACGTACAATATAATTACATGAAATGAAATATCAACCAATTAAACGATACATTTTTCTTATTTCAAATTAACCAACGGTTAATGGTGAATGGAAGAATACGTAGACAAGGCGCAGTGTATCTGTTTGCACAGGATATACGTTGTCCCCAAACATGTTGATAAGAACTTAAATCTAAAAGTTTCAACTTTCTGTCTCACAATTTGAAAATTTCACTGCAATGTACCTAAGTTATCGTACTATTTTAAAATGTAATGATTTAGGCTGTGGAAAATATAAACATAGTATGCTCTTCGGCCTTCGGTACCGAACCTACCCAGTTCGTACCCCGCCGATTCGTCCCCTATCTGACTCGTACCCTACCGATCCGCACCTGTTACGATATAAAGTCACGTGTTAGAATGGGGGTTATTTGTATTCTTAATTTTAAAATTTTAAAAATTCCCTAAATGTGACTCCAGGTTTCTATATATAAACAACATGAATTTAATAGCAATGATATTATAGTGCTTAAATTTAGCAATAATGAGTGAGATAAGTACCTACTTTTAATCTATACTCCCACTCCTAAAACCTTTTTAACTTAAATTTAAGCTTTAAAAGCATACACGAACTTTAGCTACTCCCTATGGTCAGGTGGATCACCTGTAATTTAAATGCCGAAAAACCGGTGTTTCAAATGTCTAATACCCTAGTAAATGCAGCTCCAATAGCTTCCACTACGCTCTTTATTACTACTTATTTCTACATTAAACCATTACAAGTGGCTGAAATACACGCCTTGATTTCAACTTGACTTTTATTAATAATAATAATATGATTGAAAACAATATTCATGATTTTATTAAATTTCCGATTTACCAGACTTGACTCGAAACATTCACATTTGTCTCAGGGTTATTGTATGAGTATAGCTAACGATAGTGGCAGTGGCTGTGGACCAGACAGATTCGCCTTGTTAATTACTCAGTAATTCTGTATTGAGTTAAATGATATGACATATATCCAAATTCCAAACTTCCGAGGGAATAACTCCAAAACTCAGTAATAAACTGAAAATTTTTTGAAACAGCTTACTAGGAAATGGTCATAGCTTATAACTCCCAAATGCCCTTATGCATTTTTTTAAAAGATCATTTCAAAAAAATTGGATTGATTTAAAATCATTTTGCGAGTGAGCATTTTGCTTCCCTAAATGTATTTGTTGAAAACATAAAATTACTATTGTTAATTAAACGGACGCCGTGCTTCAATGCATTTTTTCGTCTTCTACTGTCTTTAACCTTATAATAAATTATTGATAATTTCACCTGAGAACCTTATCTTGAAAATACGTATTCGCATTAGATGCAAAACACTCTATTTACACTCATTAACAACGCAAAATAAGGAAGTCCAATGAATTTACGGGTTCTTGTTTATTTTCCCTTCAAAGTACTCCTCAGTAATGACTGTAGGTTACTTAAATATACTTCATAGCGGTATATTTATCTGTACAGATTTAAGTACCGTTTTATTAATTTTTGGATTGTTCATAAATTCAACAAATGAAATTTATCTATATTTATGTTAGTTATCGCATTTTCTGCTAAAATAAAACACTATCTAGATTGTTATCCACAGTAAAATATACTTGTGTTGTGTTCTTACATATTAGAATATAATTCACTTTACAGAGACCTTACTCAATCGTCCTACACAGTCAAGAAATTGTGTACGTAGGTCATATTGCATCTAGTGCAAATGTGTTTTTCAATTATTTGCGTCTAAAGAAATGTGTGGAGTAAAGCACTGTATGTGATTATAAGGATTACAGATTGCAGACACAGTAAAAGACATAAAAATGCATTAAAGTATTTCAGTAGAGAAGCTTTCTTACAAAAATACGCTTACTGTTACAAAAAAAGCAATATAATCTATAACTAATTATAACAAATGAGAGAGAAAGGCGCCGCTTTCCAATATATTTTCTTTTTTCAAAGGGTGGAATTTCCTATTTTCAAATTATGTGAAAGTGGGAGCATTTGAGGGTCAAGTGCTCACATGCATGAGAATACTGGCTTGCATTTGGCTTGGCATTGAATTGGAAATTGTTTTTGTAAACATCATCGGCTCAACGAGATAATATTAGAGCTGTAGAAAACTATTTACACTGTTTACAGTTCATGATTTATTTTTATTGGAACTATGTCAAAATATGTTTTTGGCTAGTGTATATACTACTAAAGTAAAACTGGTACGATTGAAGGTTGAAACGACTACACTAGTTCCAGTGTTAGTGTTGTACAGGCTCTTAGGAATGTATAATTGTGTCGTATACTACAATAAATAAAGCGCAGGAAGGGATAGGACAGACAGGAGAATTGTACTTTTTTTATATTTTGAGAGTGATTATTATTAGACGTGGATAGTTCTGTAGCCAGTTTGCCAGTTAGTCATTAAATAGTTAAATACTCATATATGTAGCTGATGCGATGGCTGGGCTGAATCATAATTATAATGATAAAATTCAAATGTTGTAGTTGCAGTAGTTGCACGCACCTTATGTGTATTATTCCGAAGCTTCAGCTAAAGTTGTATTACTTATATATATCCAATAAGTTTCAATACTTAGCCGATTCAGCTGCCAAAATACTAAGGGACTATAAACAGTTTCATTCTTGATTTCCGTGAGTGCAATATATTAATTCGTACCAAGGAAACGGGATTATAATTCTGCTGTAAATTAATTTTTGACTTTCTAGTCTACACTACTTAAAACATTTTAATTGTTGGAATATCCACAGTTACGAAGACATTTTCGGCCATTATTCGTTAAAGAAAGGTTCCCTCAGTGTATTCGTAATATAGGTACGTTTTTATTACTACACGGAGCGACGCGAACGTAACAAGATTGACAAAACTGTGGACTACGTCACTTGGTTAACATGTTTGAATTTAAGGCAATTCAGACTTCAAAATACATTGGCAGTTAATTTTTGCTGTTTTTATTTGATTTGTTTGGTGAATAATTAGACAATAATAATACAAATCCCCTAAAATTTAAAATATACAATTTATAACGGTATTACTGCTGCGGGAGATAGGATTTGGAGGGAAAACTTCCTGGAAGTAAGTGTGCGTTAACCCAAACAATCAAGAATATAAAAAATAATAATAGAAAGTAGGCTAAGGGGACCTGAATATTTATATTCGGCTGTGTTGTGGTTTTTTTAGCAATCTTATAATTGTATAATTTAGGGTAAATTACTTAGTAGATTTGGCTAGATTTATTACATTCTTTCCTTTCGCAGTAGGCCAGGTTTAAACTTTTTGTTCCGGTTTCGCCTGAATTCATTAAAAAGGCTTTAATCCGTCTGTAGTATTTAATCCCAGCCAAAAATGTTCATGGAGGAAAACGAATGTAACTCTCTTGCAGTCACCAAGTGAAAGGTACATTGAGAATGTTATTAGTCCACTACATACTAGTACATACTTAAAAGGATAAGAATTCTACGAAGTTTATTTTTTGAAACAAAACCTGAATAAAATGTTTTTATTGTAACACTCTGGGAGGCCCTTTCGATGATTCTAAATACTAACATAATAAATAGTTAATATCGGTTGTAATTCTATCATAAATTCTTGAGGCGGTCACCTTGAGAATCCCAATCCCTAAATACGATTTCTGTCTGCTGTCTCCCCTGTCTATACTATATATAAAGTTATGTAGGTATTAGTTACTTTGCATGCTATTGCAAATTAATGCATTATAGTTGCCGTACTTTTTACATGTATATACTTAAAATAGTTACATTTTATTCAGCAGTTTGTTTTTGCACTGCTATTTACTATCCTTTTCTCAGTAGGTATGTATAGGTAGGTACTTGGAAACTTGGAAGTGTAGTAGGCCTAAGTAGTACGAAATGTCGCCTCCAAGCAGTTGGCCGCATGGTTTTTAAACAGGATTAGGGTGCCAGAAAAAATCTCGGTGGTACATAATGTGTCGTAAGACCGTTTTCCTTCCCTGTTCCTACAAAATACATCGTTAACCATGTCATTAATTTGTATGGGGATAAAATTATAATTTATTGAAATTCAAGGTTCTCTGCGGTAACTTAACAAACGCTGTACAGCATGTGAAAACCGCGCTAACCATCGAGTTATCGATTGGTAAGCTCGGATCTCACACAATTATCGAAGTTAACAAATCAGCAAAGGGAAATCACACTCTTACACTCCTATTAAATAAAGCACGGTTGCGTGGGACTAATTAGCTTACTATCCGCTTTTCATATTTAAATCAACACATTATACAAGGCATGTCATTTCAGATGTATTACTTTTGGCACTTACTGTGTGCATAGCTATAGCTCTTTGGACTAGTATGGACTAGAACTAGAACCCCATTCGGTCGGGGTAAGGATGAGGTCGCACAATGGTTAATCGTGCCACTCCGCCC
>JAQFZE010004735.1:0-10934 GCA_034695245.1 Dicyrtomina saundersi | reverse complement strand
CAAAATATTATTTTTTGTCAGCATTAATAAATTAATATTGTTTTTCCAACTTCGGATTGATTTTGAAGTAAAGTATTTTTTTGTATTACCACTACTGCCACACACTTCACAGTTTTACAGAAACAGAGTTTCACCGCCATTACCACCAGACAATAGTCATTAAAATGTTAATCAGGTCGCTGGCGACCAGCCTTAGTACTTGTCATCAATAATTAAACAAAAGTGTGTAAAACCTAAAAAGTAAGAAACTATAATTCACTTAAATCCTAGACTTTGACCAAAAAACATCAATAAAATATCAGCTAAAAGTCTAAAGTGCGAAGCGTGTCATTTTTGCTGGTTAAATAAATTACCAAAATTTTTACAAATGAATATTTACAATGACAAACAATACTGTGCGACGTGCGAAGCACAAGAAAGGGAGAAGGATAGATTAGTGGCAGACTGTCTCAATATACCGTATGAATTTTGGAGTGGCGAAGAAGAGTTTACAGCCGTGACGGAAATTTTAAGCAAAGTGACAAGACGTTTGATATGAAAAATTGTACTGTTTGTACTGAAAATCCGCTCGATATCCGTGATTCAACAGAAAGTGCAGATTATAAATACGTTAATCATGCAACGCTTTATGGAAAAAATGTTTACGTATACAAGTTTAAACCTGAAATAAAAATGTGTAAATTTTGTTTGAATGGCTTCATAGCGGCATTTTAGAGGATTTGCATGGTTACATATGCGATAACAAAGAAAAATATAACTCGAAGGTATAAATAATCTTCAATTTACATTTTTTATCACTTAGTCAAGAGTTTGTGACGTAAACAGTTAAAATGGATCCCAACAACGTTTTTAAAACCAAACCTACAATCTAAAAAAAATTAACTAAAGCTATTAGATCCGAATTGAACTTGGTTGAAGTTCATGCAACGGATGTTAGTACATCATTAAGTACCGAATTTGTTCAGTGTTTTCTTCTTGGAAGTATTAAAGAAGATTACAACCCAATAGAATTTCAGTACCATACAGACAGTTACATTTCCCTAGCAGAATCTTTTTAAACAATAGGCGTTCAAATAGTTAAAAAAGACGGAACCTTGTGCAAAACTGCCGACGCTGTGGCCTCGTCAAAGTTTTTTTTTCATTCATTATTTTTTTAAGTCCAGTTGTATTTGAACAACGCGCTAGTGTGTGATTCAAATTCCATGTATGCTTGAAGCGCATATTTGCAACGATTACTAGGATCTAGTTTACTTGAAAAGGATGGGTTTCTTCAAGAAGAATTTTATTATCTAAACCAAGTTCCAAATACGTTTAATTCAACAAATGATACTGGATTTAAAACTACATACGATAAAGCAAAGTTGTCAACTCAATTTTTTATGATTGGAAAGAGACTAGTTAATTTTTTTAATCAAAATCGGTACTAATCTCCTGGTACGGACATACGTCTAGTTTTAAGACGCAACATACTAGAATTTTACCTGGACTGCGCAACCGATACGAAACAAGGGTTCAACGGTTGTGCCTATAAATGTTTGATCACAGATGCGGTATTCTTTACTGCAAACAAACACGTTACATCAGAAGTTGTGGCATGGCATCGTAATTAATTGGCAGCTAACCAAAGTTTTAAATATCCTACAAACAAAATTCAGATAAAAGCGTTTTCTACACTAAGCGGCTTATCATCTGCCACATCTGGTTCATTATTGATAGGCAAAATTCCAAAACTGGTTGTAATTGGTTCTTTGGATAGCAAAGCTTTCAACGGCAAAATTTTTAAAATATCGATATAGCGGAATTAGGCATAATATTAAATGGATGTAGTATAAAACACCGATTATTTCCATTCAGCTTTAAAAATAGCGACGCAGCAGGAGTTGATAACTATTTATTTGGTGTTCAGCCGTTGCAAAAGACGGCAGCAAATTACGTTCTTGAAAACAATATAAACGTTGACAACTACAACAAAGGTAAATTATTAAATAAATAAATAAAATCGTGTATTGTTTAAGTACGTCTAATTTCCAAATTTGTATTCTTATATTTTAGGAAACGTTCTAGTTGCAGTCGAATTATTACCCAACGATGGAATTCTCTCACTCTGAATTGTCAAGGACAAATTGACAAATATCAAATTTAAGAAACCGCTATCAAAAGCAATTATCACATTGCTTTTCTGTCAGTACCAGTCTTAATTTCAGATTGATAGAAACAAGCACGTCACTCTTCAGGAATAAAAATGAAAACTACGTTGATCAAACAAGCATTCAGAAAGCTGTTTTGCGGTCTTGATATAAGCATACCACTATACATCGTAGCTGCTGACTCTTTATTCCAAGACGTTAAATTTGATACTTTTCCTATCGCTATAGTGCACAATGCTGACTTAAGTACCAACTTTGGATTGCACTGGATCAGCTACTTTTTTTTGTCTGAAACGGAATGCGAATATTTTTATTGCTATGGATTAGAAATTACAAAATTTTAAAATTTGCAAAGACCTACTTAAACTATTTTTATAGAAAAATGAACCCAGTTACAAGATAATCATTCATTTGTTTGTAGAAATTATTGTATCAATTATTTATATTTGCTTACAATAGGTATTCCGTTTAATAAAATACTTATGTTATTTACTTTAAATACATTAAATAATGATTCTAAGGTAAAAACATTTTAATCCATTTTCTATATATAAGTTTAATCAAAATTGTTTAACTAACAAATGCAAAATAAAATGTACCGTCAATTGCTTTTATAATTAGATAAAATTTAATTGTGACAATTGAAACATAATACAACATTAACAAAATTTAATTATAAACCGATACTTGAAAATAAATAAATACATTTGAAAACTAAAAAATACGTCAGTCGTTGTTTTTTCTTTATTTATCATGGATTGCATACACTTTGAGCTCATACATCCTTTAGCAGCGTCTGTCGTTGGCTGAACCGGATCAGGAAAAACGTTTATGGTCTGTTATTTCATACAACGACGAATTTCAATCATAAGCAAACAAATTGATAAAGTAATTTATGTGTACTGCGATCACCAACCAATATTTTATCAGATGCAAGCTGAAGATCCAAATATCATATTCACACAAAATATCAATGACATTGAGCATTAAGCAACCGACTCTTCGCTTGTGATATTAGACGACCAAATGGATTTAATCACAAAAGGTGAAAACTTTGACCTCATTAATAGATTCTTTATTAAGCACGCGCACCACCGACGAGTCAGTATTTTGCTCATTCTGCAAAACGCGTTCAAGAAGGAACTAGGTGAAATTAATATAAACTCCCTGTACTTAATTCTTTTTGACAGTCCTTGAGATCGATCCACCGTGCGTAGACTGGCCATGCCAATTTGTCCCAGTCAAGTAAAATATCTACAAGACGCATACATAAAAGCAGTGACGCTGCACAAGTTTGGTTTTCTGTTTTTGGATATTCATCCACGTAGCAATAATACAAAGTACTAAGCCCAATCACATATTTTTCCAGACAATGATTGCGAAGTCTACGTTCCGCTATAACGTGTGCATTAGAAACGCATTGTGAAGTTTAATACAAAATAAGTACTAGTGACAATAAATTAGCCAACTATATTAAAACTGCAAGTGACAACCAAATTTTAGCATTTGTAGAGTGTTTAAAAAACTTTAAATTGTTTTGTAAATTTAAAGAATGAAAGTGTAAACAAATAAACATTTTTAATAAAAAACTAGTTAAAAATGCAAATAAATTTAAAATTATTGTTTAAAAAAACAAATTTATTGTGCGCGGCATTCTAGCTCATATTTTAAAAAGATAATTTTTAGTAAGACAGTTTTATGTGCAAATAATCATGGCTAAGGTGATAAAAGTTATTGATCCGGAATTATATGATAAACTTTTGAGTGTGTTTCTAAAACAGTTTAACCTGCAAATTACGCCAGAGGATATACAAACTCCATGGTCTGAGCAACCAACTGTTGCTCGTGAAAAAACAATCGTAAAAATCCAAACTGCTAAAAACAATAAAAGCGACTCTACAACTCATATAGCTGCAACACAGAATGATTGGGAATCGTTTACTCCAAAACGAAAAACGTCGAGACGTTGAAAATAATTCATAATATGTTTAAAGCATAGTCACTCAAGATAGATGAGGACGACTGCTTTGAATCTATAGAGTTTTCAAACTCGAGGATGGAAAAATCTAACAAATTCTTTTCGGTAAGTAAAACGTATATAAATGATTATTCATATTCAAGTTTATGTATTTGTAATAATAACATTTCTTATTCAAATTTAAGAAGTTAGAAGTTAAAAATACAAACAATTTTACAACTCCTGATGCAGAAACACTTAAAAAAAATGAAAAGGCTACACATTGTCAACATCGTAATTGGGAATTTACAGTAAAAACTAACAAACAAGGTTTCAATGAGGCATTTGACGATGATCTTGAAGTTACTTTTGGTGATTTTAAAAAAGCAGTTCAAAAAACTAATGGAAGGAAAAAGAATCCAGCCGTAAAATATTTTCATCACGATCACCAGAATGGTGATTACCTGGCCGCCTTGTGTCAAGGGTGTAATCTGAAAATTAAGTACAATAATAAACTCGTTGCCATGGCACAAAACGGATATGAATACGATTGGCATCATCTTATAACCAGGTTTGATTCAGAACTGTTTGACGCTAAAGATATTCAGATTCTTGCAAAGTCCTCAGAAATGTTTTTGCAAATGACTATTATTGCTAATAATTTGTATCTTTCGCCGCTTAAATCAAACTTTTCTTCAAATGAAATTATTGTAGAAGGAGAACCCCCCAGAGTTAAAGTCCGTTTTGTTGACAGTTTACAATTTTTATCTGAGAGTTTAGCAAATCTCGCCTCAGGCCTCAAAAAAAACTCAGATTGTTTTACCATTGTTAAACAATGCTTCAACAAAATGATTCCAAATAAGAATATTATCGCAAATGAAACACATTTTAATCTATTGCTGGAGAAGCTCCCGTTCCCATACGCTTATCTAACAGACAAAACAGTTCTTGAACCAGGTAACGTTATTCATACCCGCAGTTGGTTTACAAACGATCTGACTAAAGAACAAATTTCAGATTTGGAATGGAACAAGGTGCAAGAGATTATTGAAACGTTTGGTATTAAAGATTTTAAACAATACACCAAGCTGAACACTATGCTGGACACAGCATTATTAGCTGTTGTATGGGAAAGCTTTAGACGTTATGGACACAATATTTACGGACTGGGCTCGACATGGAAATCTACGGCCTCTGGTTATGGATAGTCATGTTTTAGTACACTACAAAAGAAGAAATTGGTGTTATAACCGACCATAAGATGTATAAAATAGTTTGTGAAGGAATAAGAGGCGGAATCTGTTATTCTTTAAAGAAACGTGTTACTGCAAATAATAAGCGAGCACAAAATGACAAGTTTGATCCTTCCCAACCTACTTCACATCTTCTCTATGTCGATGTGAATTTATTATATGCACACGCAATGAGGAAAAAGTTCCCTATCAATAGTTTTATATGGGTACCAAATGAAACTCTAAAAAAATGGATTGGAATAATCCAAACCTTGGAGAAGACACAAACACAGGATTCGTTCTAAATGTGGATCTGGAATATCCTTCTGAAATTCAAGACGCTACGCTAGAAATGCCTTTCTGTCCAACCCGATGTCAGATTCAGCTTGAAGACTTATTGGAAAATCAAATAAAAACAGTCAAAAGTCCCGAACAACTTGATAAATCGTTTATTTCGCAACCAAAACTATTGCTTACTTGTTACGACACACCAGCATACACATTTCATTACAGAAGCCTACAATTTTAGTTGTCAATGGGAATGAAATTGACAAGATTTAATCAACGTTTGAGCTTCAGAGAAAAAGCTTTTATAAAACCTCATATTAAAACTAACTAGTAGAGAAGAAAAAAAGCAAAATTTAAATCATAAAAGGATATAAAGCTTTTATCAAACGCAATCTACGGAAAATTCTTACAGTCAAACTTAAACTTAATTGAAGTAAAATTCTGCTCGACTCGCGCAGACGCGCTAAAAATGGTAGCATCGGACCATTGCGTAGAATTTAAAATTCTATCAGAGACGTTAAGCTTTATGGTATTCAAACCCAAGAAAGTTTTGATAGATAAACCAATATGCGATGGGCTAACAACTCTTGAATATTCAAAGGTAATCTTATATCAAGGGTTTTACCAAGTTTTAAAAAATGTGTTCGGTGCTGATAACGTGTAACACTGTTACGGAGATACAGATAATGTCATTGTTCAGCTGTTTGTAAGCAAAGAAGACTACTTTAAGTTGCTTATTCAAAATAAACACTTTTTTGATTTTTCAAATGTTCCAGAAAATCCCGAGATTTGTAAAGTTAACACGCTAAAATCTAATTTTAGATTAGAAAATGAAGGTGTTTCTGGATTTTTCAAGCTTGAATCGTTAGATATTAAACGCATATGCTGTCTAAAACCAAAGCAATACGCTATAGAATACTGTGAAAATAGCTACGATATGAAGTCCAAAGGCGTCCAGGCTAAGAGTTTGAAAATTTGTAATTTTGACACGTATGTAGATATTGTCTTTAGCCCAAAAAAAATTTAGAAGTCAACTGTTAGAACAAGAACAAGAACAACAAGTTAATTTTAAAAACCAAATCGTAAACATTGAACATGGCTGGACTTCAAGCATACAATCCCGTTAACGATCAATCTTGGTCTGAAATCAACGTTCGTTACGCAATAACTAACGTCTGGAGTTAGTTTACTAAACCAGATTTAATTGTGGTATTCTTATTTTTAATAATATTTCATATATTCGTAAACTAATTGTTTGAATTTTTGTTATAGTTGCCCCAAATTTGCTAGTCCGAAAAGATGTTGACTTCAACCGCTCGACTAATTTCATTCATCTGGGAAGAAATCGCAATGAAATCAACTGTTCAGCTGTTTTATTTTCAAAATTTGAAGGTCGTGCTGTTTAAAGTTTGATTAAAAAGGTGCTGAAACGTAAAAGCATGCAGGTGGAACAAGGAAAACGGAGCTATGATATCGTTATAACTATCAACGGGAAAGAAACTTCTAAATCGTCTGAAGATGTAAGTAAGCGACCGTTCTGGGATTCATTTGCGGACGCGCTTGCCTATATCAAGCTTAAAGTTTTGTTCAATTAACTCGTCGGTGACTATCAGCTATCAATTCTTGTACCAGTGTTACCTGAAATGAGTCATAAGCATCGCGGGTCTTGTCATTACGTTGTCAATGATGGAAATTAAAAAAATGGTATAATATTTAAAATCACTTTACAAATAAATTTATAGCTATAATTTTAAATTTTTGAAATCATGTTGCCAACTTTAGTGTAATAATTTTAGCTAAGCTTTGTAATGTTTGTATAATATATGAATAAAATTTGCATTAAATTACAAGCTAAACAAATAACAAGTTGGAGTTTACTTGCATTTTATCTTCCATCACCGTAGCATTATTTTTTATACTAATTTAATGCTGCTAGTAAATAGATTACAAATATTCTACAGTAATTGCATACAATCATATTGTTATACCTGCGCAACTGCCCCAGTAAATTTTCTCATCTAAATAGATGATTAATATACAATTTTTCCAATGAGACCATATGTTTTATTTGCATAATTGCCACAATAATCGTGTGCATATTGATCGCATGTCGATTTCAAATCAAATCATTATAGTATTATTGGGGACAAAATATTTTGTTACATTGAGAGAAATATGTTAGTACGTTACAATATTGATACTTTACAATGAATATATTAGTACCACTATGAATATATTAGTACTTTGAAATGAATATATTATTACCTTGCAATAAATATGTTAATACTTTTCAACAATGATACTAGTACTCTGAAACAAATGTTTTTTTTAATTTAAAACGAAAACGGATATTTTTGTTTTAAATTTTAAAGCAGGTATTTAGAGCGGGCGCTGATATTTGGTGCGGGCTCGGTGCCAGTGCGGGGTCACGACCACGTGACCAATGACGTCACATAGAGGGTCGGCTTAGTGTGGTTTGGATTTCTATAGGGGGTGGGCTTCTCAGGGGGTAGCGTGGAAGGAATTTGCTATTGTGTTGCTTCTACATTATATCACATTGACTTAAATTATTTAAATAAAAATAAATAAAATCATATTAAAAAATAATCTAATAGGAAGTTACAAATTAATTGGGTGTTGCTTTTTTAATTATCAACAAAAATATATTTTCCCAAAACCATCAATTTTTAAAATATTTTTTGAATTTGTGATGGCAATTTTTGATTTTTTTGAAACCATTTAATACTACATGAAGTTTGTCTACATTTATTTCACCTGATTTTCAAAAAGTTTAAAGTTTTCAGAAAAATTATTTTTTGAAAAATATTAAGTTTTTTAATAATTTCAGGGCCCTTCAAAAACATTCAAAAACAACTATCAAAATCAGTTTGAGAAATTTAGTCTGGAGACACAATTGAATGCTAAAAAATGTTTAAATATGGCGTCCATTTAATTTTCATTAGCAACTTTATGTCTTCAAAAATTGCTGTAGCAAATTGAAGGGCCCATGTTGAGGCATTTTGAATTATGATTTACTTACGTTCCTCCACTTTTTTTGTATGGTGTTTTCAGAAAAATATAGATTGGGTGTTTTCGCGTTGCCTGATTGTGACCATTCGCTCGTTAGTTTGCAACTACAAAAATACTTTTGACATCGTGCTCTAAAACATTTTGAATGTTTTATTTCTCCCACGCCGCTGAATCAATGAAAAATGCCTATCCCTGGAGGCGTCAGTTTATTCCAGATGAGTGCAATAGTAAGCATAGGGTGTTCTTTGATCACGCCCTGAGTCGTCGGATGTACAGTCGTTGGAGTGTAACTTTAATGTCCAACCTGACGAGGAAAATCCTGACGGTTAACAACCCGACGACTGTATATCCCACGACTAACCGTGTTCTTTGATAAATAATGACTAACTTTGGGTTTTGGTATGTTAATAATTTGTGCTTAGGAATCGTCCATCAATGATGTCATCGGAAGGGCCAGTAGGTCTACACGCTTAGAAAAGATCGTAACAACAATCTAGTACGGCAGCGCTAACAGGTTTAGCTGTTAACTTTAACAGGTTTATCAGTAAATTTTAACATATTTAAGAGTGGGGAACTTGTTAGACACGTGCAAAAACGCTGGTGTTACAAAAACCCAACAGCAAATCTGTTACAACAGATTTTGATTTAACAATGATTTTGGTTAGCTTAGTATAACAGGAATATCGTTCAATCCGTAGCTAAATCCTAGTTGACTGCTGTTAACAACTTTTGCTGTTAATGTCGCAGTAACAGCAAAAGCAGTCAAGAAATAACAGTAAAGTAGTAAACTCGCCCATATTTTTCTAAGCGTATAGTTGGGTATTGATGACATGTCATGCTAAAATAATAGCCGTTTGCGCAATTTTAAATTGATGACGTAGGGAGTGGGTGGGTTCTAAAAGTGTTATAATTTGGGGGACATCATTTATGGACCAACCATCATGTAGTTTGTTTTAATAAGGATTAAATAATATTTTTGTATCATCATTTTGTAAAAATTATTCGTACACAGTTATTCGGAATATTCGGATTTTGGCTCTCTCTTAAATCTCGGAATGATGCCAAAGCCTGGAATAGCTGTGCCCCAACGCTGAGCGTGAATCATTGTCCCTACCAAATCCCGGAGCAGGCCTTCAAATGTCGAAATGCCCGGAGACAAATGGACTCGTATATCCGCTCCCACGTTCAAAACTACAATCGCAAGGATCCATATCAGCTATATTCTTTGGCTATGATCGGCTCAACCCTCCTCATCTCCATCATTGTCTACATCATCTACTACCTCATCCCCTTCAACGGTCAACTTTGCTTGGCTAAAATTTTAAATATCTCCGCTTTTGCTTCCTACACAGCCGCCGCCGTCCTCATTATCATCATGGTGCTCAACTACAATAAGCTCACAGGCCCGTACAGTGGCTCCGTCTGCTCCCTGGACACCACTCTGCCACAGCTGGATTTTGGGGATAAAATTCTCAACGTCTGCTTTCAGGATTTCCATATTTGCCAGAATGCAGTTTTAGGCTTTTGTGGAGTGGCACTGGACTGCATTGCAGCCTTATTTCATCTACTAGCATTCATCTCTGCCGTTTGGGACTGTCACACCCAGCTGGACGAACATGACTGGGGAACCATCGATGATCTCCCGGAAAATCTGCTTAACATCCGGCCGGAGCCTCCGGTCTACATCATGGAGTCCGAAAAGGAGATGGAAGAGAGGAAAAAGAGGGAGGAGCGTCGGGCCAAGGAGGAGCGGAAGAAGCGGGTCGCCTATGAGAAGGAGCGGGAGAAGGAGGAGCGGATCCGAGCCAATGAGGAGAAGAGGGTCCAGAAGGAGAAGGCCAAACAAATTGAGGTGGAATTTGCAAAGCGAGAAAAGTACGAGAATCAGCTGAAGCAAGAGGAGAAGAAGAAGAAGAAACTTGAGGAGAAAACCAAGGAACAGGAAGAAAGAAAGCGTCTCAAGGAGCTCGAGAAAAAGGAGAAGGAGGAAAGCCTTGCGCGGAGGCAGGAGAGGAAGCGAAACAAGAAAAATGGCGGACCCAAGAACTTAGACAAAACTAATAAAACACCGAACAAGAATCCAGATCCAGACAAAGAAAAAGAGAATTCCAATGACAAGAAAAGTGCGTCAAAACTCATGGAAAACCAAGTTTCCCCCAAACCGGAGCCGAGGAGTGACAGCCAAGGTCAAGATGGCAACCCCATTTCTCAAGAAGCCCAACCACATACTCCAGATGACCCAGCGCCAACGGAGCCACAGAATCCCTTAGTAGGTCAACC
>JAQFZE010004734.1:0-10934 GCA_034695245.1 Dicyrtomina saundersi | reverse complement strand
CTTTTAAAAAAGGACACACACAGGCTTCAATCTGAAGAGTTGTTCCTTCTCCTTAAGCCTCGCATTGGTCTTCTCTGGGACGCACGGCGATTAGGGGTTCGGTGATTTTGACGAACGGCGATTTGGACGTACGGCGATGTGGACGGGCGGCGATTAGGGTTTGGAGATTTGGACGCACGGCGATTAGGGGTTCGGTGATTTTGACGTACCGCAATGGTTACTATTATAATTTGTCAATTTAAAAAACAAATCTGAAACACCTTGTGCTGCTATATAGGTTATGCTTTTTTGATTCAACTTTGATTTTGTACAGGAATTTGTATTTCTTATGCGAATATGTGTTACTACATATTTCTGTTTTGGAAGGTGTCAGTAACTTTGTTATCAAGCACTCCTGAGCAAAGTCGGTGATTCACGTAGACACACACAAGGCTGCATTTAAATATTTTTCTGTTTTGGTATTTTTTTAATAGAGACGGAACTATGGGTGTAAGTAGTTTTTTTATAATTGAGGGTAACTCGTCCTTATTGAGAGCGCATTAGCTTTGAAACCAAAGGCATGCCATTCAAAAGAGCTTACAAATCTACATTACTGAATGCGATACCAAGATTTTGCAGGTGATATACGCAAATGATTTTATAGCGTGGTGGAATTTCAGTTTTAAACGATTCGAGCTTAACGAAAAAGTAAACGTTAAATAAATGTTTTAAAATGTTCACACGGCGACATTTATTTTTACAATACATCAACAATTACATCTTAGCACAATGCCTATAGTCTATAGTAATAAAACTTAAGCCACTACAAACTAGTTCCATATACGTGATTATACGCATACTTGCGTGCTACAGCACTGCTAACTATCCTGATTTCACATGACCAATTTTTGTATAATAAAACGTTGCAAATCTTAAAATTTTGCAAGACCTAAAACGTTTTCAAGTCCTAAAACGTTTACAGGTCCTGGAATTTTTGAGTCCTACAACGTTTTCAAGTTCTGAAACCTTTACAAGTCCTTAAATGTACTAGCAAAATACCCATACAACTTGTATACTCTTGTGGTTAAAAAATAACTCCCGGGTTTCTTTTTAATCCCAGATCTTTAATAACTCCCAGGTCTCTAATAACTCCCGCGTCTGAGGATTAGCTTGTTACGGTACTTCGAAGCTGTATTAACCATAAGTCCAGCCTGATTTATTGTGATTTATTAGTTTTTAAAGTCAGGAGATTGCATAATGTGACATGTGATGCCTCATAACAACTCGCGGCGAAACCCACATTTCGAGGGTGAAGGATCAAATTGGTTTTCTTTCAATGTTTCTTAAAATCAGAACGGTTTTCTTCCAATTTTCTCTAAAAGCAAAACGGTTAAAAATATATGTACTGCACTGTTTCTCCCATGCCTAGAAATTATGTACATGTGTATGCTGACATCGTACAAAATGCTTAGTTACAAGATAGGAGGTAATAAGACAGTGAAAAACTATTTAAGTCAAGTCATCAAGTCAGTTATTTAATAATGGTAAGGTACCAATAGCTCTGAACATAAAAACTGCCTTGGGTATTATAAAATTATTCAAACAAATTGAATTATGTAAAAGTAAAAATTGATAAGGAAATCTTGCACTGACATAAATTTTTTTGTTCCCACCTTTATCAGTTTTAATAATTTCTAATTCCATGTTAGCTTTAATAAATATATAGGAAACTCACAGAACAGAATGCTACAACCAACTTTCATGAGAGTCAAACTGCTCTGACCTTTTGAACTAGACAGGTAAAATAAAATAGTTACCGAAATGAATTAGTGTATACTAATTTACTTCCTGATTCGATGCATATATAATATGGTAAATTAAAGTATGCAAAATAATGCATATATTTTTAGATTGTGTAACATAGATTGTTGCATATTAATGACTACGCTAATCATGAGAAAATGCATCAACGCCCTTGGATTACTATATTTACTATATATACTATATTTTCCCAAAACAATTACGTTAACACTTAAGTGTACTTGTCTATACCATTAGTTTCATTTTTGGACTGGGGGGAAAATTTCCGGGGTTACTGCACGGGAGAAAAATGTCCGTATACATACCATATCCATGTTTAGCTAAAAACAATATCCACTATCTACAAAAATATAGTAAAATATATCTTGAAAGCATTTAAATAGAATATTTTGGAATTTTCAAAGTCAAAAACATGCAAATAAAACATTTTGAACTTTTCAGAATATGCAAATACGACATTTTGAACTTTTCAAAAATATATAAATAGAACATTTTGCAATTTTAAAAAATATCTAAATAAAACATTTTGAACTTTTCAAAAACACGTACATAGAACATTTAGCACTTTGAAAAACTCTTAATTAACATTTTACGCATGTTTCGCATTTTGTTTTTATGACATAGCTCATTTCGATTCTAGCTTAAATTGAAAATGGGTCATTTTGGTTCTTCACAGACGATATGTGCTTCCCACGATGCAGGCATGCATCGCAAAAAAATACGAACCAAAAAATTGAACCACTTACAAATTGTCACATCAATTTCTTTAAATAGCAAAGGCCGTTAATTTACTTATGTGAAATGTATATACTTACTTCAATTTAAGTCAGCCTTGTGACATTTCAATAAACTAAACAAATGACTGGTGTTGGTTTCTACAACAAGGAAATCAGCTGATTCACGTAGAAAAGTACTGCAAGGACCTTACTGTGTTTGGAGGTTAAGTTCATACTTTGGGTCCGAGTGTGATTTAGGGATAAACAAAAGTTGGTAACCTAAATTAATTCGACACATTATTGAGACTTATTAGATCGCAAACTATAGTTGTGATGCAGCATGAAAATTTCATAGATACGATTTAATCCTCGACATTCAACTTTTGCAGTAACTAATAGCTAAATAGGATAATAAATCGAGTTTATACAGAATCATTAATCTTTTGAAGATATTGAGCTAATATTAGGTACAGTAAAGTACTTACAAATGAAATTGACATATTTGTACTGATTTATTCAGCACTGTCGTAGCAATATCTTCATTACGGAATGGTCATAATAAATAATTTTATAAAATCCAGGCTTTCGTATAACAGTACCACAGGTTCCTAAAATAATCCTAAGATTCACCTATACCGAGTTTCTGTGAACTAATAATGTAATTGAAATCATAATTCAAATTCAGCATTTGTGCCTATATTTGCAATAGCGTCCACGGGCGATACTATTTCTGAAACCAGTCGATGTATTAAAAATGTTCAAGTAATATTGTTAAATCTTCTGATCCTACCTCCAATTTAGAGATTCATTCATGCATTTAAATTAAGGGCATGAACTCAAGCATTCTCATCCTATTGTGATAGTGGAAATACTTTAAGACCAAAACCAAAAATAAAATAAAATCCTTTTTAAAGAATTCACCTTCCCTCGGCCACGTTCGACAATAATAGTTTTGGGGCATCGTGCTGGAATTTATTTATGAGTCTTCTTTAGTGGCAGAAAGCGGTACTTGAGGTCCATCTTGTAGCCTGAATTGGTTTTGGACTTTTCTGCCATGACAGAATTGTACAACCAGAGAGGGAATGTTAAAACTTCCACCTTTCCCATTCATAATTCCCATTTTTAGACCAAACTTTTGCAAATGAGCTGCTGTGAAGTCTGCGTAGGTCGTAGTAGAATCACCGAAATCTTATCTTGTGTACATTACAGTACAGCTCATCATAATAGTGTATTTGTATTATTATTTTCATTAATTTCAATAATTGAACTACTACGTGTTTAGTCAGTTATACGTTGAGTCCAGTGGCAGTGGAGTAAGAAAATTCTGCAATCTTTTATTTACTTGTTTGTGGTAGTGTTGTAAAAGTTAATCTTAAATCATTTTGTTTGACTGGATCATCGTCAACTACTAACTAAACTAAACCCAAATGTATATTCTCTAAATTCTCTTGTCAGAACGCAGAATTGTGTTTGTCATCCCTTTTGAGCTTGAGTCTTGAACGTCGACGTCACGTACTTAGATGAAATCATTGTACCTATGTATTTATGTATTGAATTAAAATCCTCGTCTTGTTGTGTGTGTTAAGATTTAAGGGTATACGGACGGTGACGGTCAACGGTAGTCAGTACCGGAATTCGTAACTGTGAATGCAAAGAAAGGATCGAGTCAGGACTATATTTATTAATATTCTTAACGTTCTTCTGCGAATTTTAGGATTTTATTGTCTAGTTTTGTAAGGGAAAATAAAAATTATTTCACTATTTATTTTCTTCCTCTGCATATCAATTTACTGAGGATTATACTACTGCGGGTGTAAAATCAATGTATTATTTAATGTAAACTTTGGACTTACCTTTTTGCAACACTGGCGCTTTTAACTCAAGTTCAGGAGGTAAGTTTAACTGCGGTATCTATGATATGTAAAATCCATAAACTACATACATATAATTAGAATGTGCAAGCAATATAAGTATTCATATAAGTATGTAAATTCATATTAAGTTTTTGCGTAGTTTGTAGTTCATAGAGATAGTTAATGCCTGAGTTCTAAATACGAAATACCAGATATGATTCTGTCTTTATACTGACTGTTCACTAATTCGTAATTAATATTACTGCACTGCTGTGTGTTTTGAAGTGCTTATTATTCATTATTAGTGCTGTGTATTTCACTATTTGACTTATGAGAGATTGTTGTTTTGATTGTAAGTGATAATTGGATGGTTATTGATATGATGGATATGAAAAATATGAAATATTATTATTCCCTAGTTGTTGGATTAATGACTAAGCAGGATATTTAACCAATGCAATCGCTAAAAATTGTAATAAGGGAATTCAAAAGCAATTTTATTATTAACTTTTGTACTGTGCTTTCATAGTGCATCGTAATCTTAATAGTTAGGGCGTAATGTATGAATCATTAAGGGCGAAAGAAAGACTTAACCTACTTACAGGGTCAGGCCACAGCTCAATCAACATCTTTTGGTGACGATTAAAAAATGTATTACCGTAGCTACGGGTACAGATTTCAGGCCTAAGCCATCCCTAGGTTGTAGGTATCACTACTTTTGCATTGCGATTGCGGTTGTGTTTTGTTGTTTTCTGTAGGTTCATAATTTTGATCGTATCGTTTATCCATTTTGCTTTAATATTGTATTATGCGACAGCTCTATTATAATATTATGCATTTCAGTAAAGTACCATTCTAAATCTAACATTATGTCGTACTATGACGAGTAGGTTGTAGGTAATTTGAAAAGAATTAACCAATTGTCACTAGTTTTCATATAATTATTACATAATATATATGTATCCTAAAAAGGATTTAAACTCCGGATTGCTAAGATAGCTAATCTCTTTCGGTGTAGATATTGAAGTCGTTCGTTTTGCATCAACCAAGTGAAATGCAGGAGCTAACTATATGTGTACATATTTAATAATATAATTAACTATTTAGATGCATAGTATATGAGGTACAGTGATAATTGCAGCCTTTCTGATGTTTTGTTTTTCGAAAATATGTTTAGATCAGAATGTCTGGCGATCAGAGAACGGTAATCAAAGGGAATCCTTCTCAATATGTCAAGTTAAATGTTGGCGGATCATTGTACTATACGACTATTGGTACCTTGACGAAGATGCAAGACACTATGCTTCATGCTATGTTTTCAGGGAGAATGGAAGTTCTCACTGATTCTGAAGGTTACTGCCCAAATAAATACAATTAAACAATTTTGTTGGTACTCCTCATATAAAAGTTTCTGTTTGCCGTCCGTAGAAAAATGCACTAAACTAATCTGGTGTTAACTTTACAGGCTGGATTTTAATAGATCGATGCGGTAAACATTTCGGAACTATTTTAAACTACCTTAGGGATGGAAATGTCGCTTTACCAAACACTCAAGAAGTTGAAGAAATCGTGGCAGAGGCAAAATTTTATTGCATTGCTGGACTTGTTAACCATTGTGAGAAGACGATGGAAACACGTAAAATGGGTCTAGGAACTATATGTCAAGTTCCTTTTATTACATCTGAAGAAGAAAGAAAACTTTTTATTAGCGGTGCAACTAAACCAGTTGTTGAGCTTCTTATTAATCGACACAACAACAAGTACTCGTATACTAGGTCAGTATACACATATCCCTAATAGGTGAATGCTAGTGGTATTAAAAATCATAATTTAATGATATCTTAATGCTTCTGTTTCCAGTACATCCGATGAAAATTTGCTGAAAAATTTGGAAATGTTTGATCGACTCGCATTACGTTTTAATGGAAGAATACATTTTATTAAAGACGCCATTGGACCATCCGAAATTTGTTGTTGGAGATTCTACGGCAACGGAAAAAAGTTTGCAGAAGTGTGTTGTACATCGATTGTATATGCGACAGATAGAAAACATACTAAGGTAAGAAAATAATCAAATGGCACCTTTCGACCTTTCAATGTATAATTCTTAGTATACGATCCCTAATTGATAAGAATTGTGAGGTTAAAATTTTTTTATTTCATTATTAAGGTTGAGTTCCCTGAGGCTAGAATTTATGAAGAAACTCTGAATTCTTTTCTGTACGAAAATCGCCCTGGTCCCGACCAGGAGTTAATGCGTGCCACATCTGTACGAGGCGGAGGAGGTGTAGTCAGCACTGTAAATTGTACTTCTGACGAAGAAGAAGATCGTCTTAATCGTCGTGTAGGCCATAAAGCCATGTTAAATCGATAATTATTTATTCAGTTTTTTTTCTTATACAGTCGGATTTGTTGAGTGCATGAAGTACTCAGTGTTTTTGAAATACCAGTTGTAACTAATCTTATCGTTAGCCATTCCTTCCTTTTTTGCTGAAAGTTGCGACTACATTTTGATGACGGATTCGAAACTGTCATATTTTAACTAAATTCTAGTATTCTCAATTAGGAAAATTACATGCATTAATTTTCTTTCATTCTGATTTGATTTAACACGACATGACAGCCTCTCCCTTTTTATCTTCCCGTAAAGTTCTGAATTTCCAAGAATAGGGACGTCTACAAAACTGACAATCTTAGATGTTGTGTTGTTAATCCGGTTCCCCTTAGAGTATTTTTATTGTCGGAGGCTCTATTAACGAGTGATGTATGAAAACGTGGGTGAGCAAGATCAAAATAGGTTCAAGCGTATCTACACGAACAGTTGTTTTAAATTTCATGGATTTGCTCAGATATATTTTATCCGTCCTTCTCATGTAATATGGAAGCTACCAAGAGTATCATACGCGTGCGGAAAACAGTGTAGACAAATCTATATCAAATAAATATATTTTCTTTCGTAATTTTAAGTTTTATATTTTAATTAAGTTACCAGCGTAGTTTCCTTGCAGCCACGTGTCTTTTAATGTAAGCTTTTTGTTTTTCATTTTACATTTAATAAGTGTAACTGTAAATGTCCTACGAAGCAACCAAGCCCGACTGTTCTTTTTCTGTTACTTAAATAATTAGCTCAAACTGAAGTTTGTGAATATCAATGAAAAATCGACGTCCGTGCTATTAAATGATTTTTTCCCCGACTCTTTTGTTCTTCGCATATATATTTTTTATTGCCTTTATTTCTTACGAATAAAGAAAATGCCGAAAAATCATACGTAAAAGCACGTTTTCATTATGTTAATTGATAATCTCGAAATCGCATTTTCCGCTCGTTAAAGATTTAAGCTGCTTAGGATGTACAAAGTGGTTTTTAAAACTACATAACCTAATCAACATCCGCCGCATACATCAGAACGACAAGAATTGAATTATTACTAATAATTCATCAATCAATCCATGATAAGTTGCTAGTTATCTAAAATCACATAAAATATGTGTTCGTGCACTCTTATTCTTGTACATAAAGTAGGGAGGTACATGCCTATGTACGGCGGGTTAATGTGTAAACTTTTAATTCTTCCTATATGGTCTATAATGGAATATTTCAGGGGAAATGTCCACGGAATTAAACTTACAGTATCTCAACAAAATTGCCAGTTGTAAGAAGACTGAAATTAAGTTGTACGTAGGTACCTAACTATATACAACATTTTTGTGACTGCTTGCTACGTGTCCTTGTGCTGCCCGGAGTGGCGCAATATTCGGGATCGCATGCCGACTCATCAAATTGGATGAAGTATGAATGCAGAATCATAGCATATTTTTATTGTTTGATTCATATTGTTTACTTAACTAATAAAAGAGTTTTAATCCTGTTCAGAATTATAGATTCTAGGTCCTTTAGGAAAACGGTTCGTGGTATGACATTTTAAATAACCACACTTCGCCCAACGACGCCCGGAAAACGACAATACGCCTACTGAAATTTACGTCCACACCACACCAATACGTCTTTTGACATTTCGACGGATGAAGAATACGCGGGCCACAATCAGTTGTGAACATTTACGTCGAATATAAAAAACTCAAAAATGAAAGTCAAAAATCGAAAGCCATCGTATAAAATTATTTTCGTTGTGTATACTGGGGACGGAGTTATCAAATAAAACATTAAGTAAGCCCCATAAGAACAAATGCGGACTTGTACCAGTACTTAATTAAAGCAGCTGATCAATATAATACTTAAAATTAAGTAATCGAGATAATATCATCAAAATATTTACAAAACCAGTATTACACAATGTTTTAATCGCTCGGTGAAGACTTCAGTTCATCGTCGAATGTAATATTTAATGCATATGAAAAGTTTATAAAAATTGTAAATTACCCACCACTTCTGTTAATTAGGTGCTATGAGAGATTATGTCTTGTCTTATAGCGTTTTTACGGCCTACAAGGGAATCGTAACGGGAATATGTAACTCGCCGACCGAAATATTCCAAAAATTCAGATTACTTTTAAATAGCACATATTAGATAGAAAGACTCAATAGATCCAATGTGACTCGACTGCATTTTGCGTTTGTTGGTCACAGAGGCCCGTCAAAGTTTTTTAAAAAAATTTTAATTTTTGCACCCTTATAGCTTTTACAGTTCTCATCCGATTTTGGTGCAATTTGATTTTTTTGTAATTCGTAAACTGTTTCCTAAAATGTAATTTCAGGATTTTTCGAAATTCGAAAATTCTAATTTTTTTGAAAAAATCTAAAAAAAAATGTATTTTTGAGGTCCAACTTTTAACCAAATTTTTTCAAAAAATTAAAAGTTTCGAATTTTGAAAGATCCTTAAAACGTAGTACGTAAACCGTGCTCGACGACTTCTTAAATGGATCTGATCTGTGGGTAAGTTTGACATAACTCTCGGGGTCTCTCATAACTCCCGGGGTCTCTTCGACTTTTTTATGTTTTTGCTTAAGTCAACGAATTGTTTGAATACAAAAGGGAGAACAACGAATTTTCGCACTATACAATTAGTTCCATCTTTAAGCGTATAACTACTTATAGTGGCTACGACTGTACCCATAAGTTGCTTAAAATCGACAATGAAATCAGACCTTAGTACTTTCCCCATTCTACAGTTTTACAAATTATTATATTGTCTGTTTTAAGTAAAATGCTCGTTTGTTTTGTTAAAAGTATACGCTTAAAGAAAAGCCAATTTCTCAATCCGTTTTCAAACTGCTTAATTTTTTACAATAAATGAAATTAGGCGTTGATTTTCTTATTACCAGCTTCAAAGTGGTATATTTAAAGAATAAAAAGTAAATATTTCTCAGAACCTTACTTCTAATCAAATCTTCCGATTTACAAAATAAACTTTATCATTTAGCTTTTTTACAACAATCCGAGTCTGCGGGTGTACAATTCCCGAGTCTAAGGCTATGTGTGGCGTTACTCCCGGGTTTCCTACAACTCCCGGGTATGTGCTCTTGGCGTAACTCCCCCGGGATTTATTATATAAGCTTTACGGTACCTACCTTGGATCTAAAGGGGGTTGTATGAGACTTTAGCCTTTACTATGAGCAAATATTTAACGTGATGTAACATAATTAAATTAAAAATTAGCGTTAAATTCAAAATGGCAGGCGAGTATAATTAGTCCCTTCCCTTCATGAATATTTGCTGGATACAAGAGAGTATAATCCTTTGAGGGCAGTATATTCACTAAGAAAACATATTATTCGACATAATATTTTGATGGTAAAAGTAAACGTTATTTCATTTTCACCACCATGGTTGTAAAGACATAGTAGCCCATTGCGATAACTACAAACTCGCTGCATGACAATATTAGTTTGAATTGAATTCACATTCTTTTATTGTATTGTATTATATTGTGTTGTCGTTCGGTTAGGGTCTTCAAGGGAAGAAAACATGCATATTGCTGTTGCTTATGAGGGTAATTGTGGCTTTCTAGGGTACCAGTTATTTACGAAAGAATGTACTTAGGCGTTTGGCTTGGTAGAGTTTGTTGTAGATTCGTTTTTACGGGGGCTGTACGTAAGTACTTATGTACTTAACCTACCATAGCTTTTCTCTCTTTGCCCCTTTGACCATTAATTACCACTTACTACATGTATATAGTCCACTTACTTAACTGAATGGCCTACATTAATGATGTTGTTGGATGCTCCAAATTTTGTATGTAAATAAAATTAAAAAAATTAAAATCGGATCTATTCAAGATCATGTTATGCATACATATGAATTATGTTTAATAGGTCTGCCTGGTTTAAAGAAATCTAAGCGAGTATGTAATAAATAAGTAATTAACTTAAAATCCAGTATTTTAGATTGGTGTAAAATTGATTAAATGTATTTTAAGTACTTAATGTAATTTATTTTATTACGGCGAAGGAAGGCGATGACAGGTGTAAAACCCTACAAGTTCACAAGTGGTAGGAGGCGCAGGACGAGAATTATCAATGTGAAATAAGGATGGTAAATATCTCGTCAATTTTGAAAGCGAATAATATACGAATACTATGTAGTACAAGCCAAGGGTGTGCTTT
>JAQFZE010004733.1:0-10936 GCA_034695245.1 Dicyrtomina saundersi | reverse complement strand
GCCAACTTGTGTGGAAAAATTGTTGTCAGCTTTTCTTGTATCGACAATTGTCGGGTTTTCGCCAACTTGTAGCTTTCGGCCCGTTGACACTCCTCGCTTGCCGGTACAGTAACAAATAGACAGTTCAGAAATGTCAAGTGAATTCGCAAGTCTGTGCTGTTAAGTATGCGTATTACATGGTAAATAGTATTCTCTTTGAGGAGTATATTGTTGTATTTCACAAGTGGAGGAAATGTTTTATTAATTACGGTAAAGAATTTAATTTCTACCTATTTACATTTGGAATTATTCACATATTTGAAAATGTTAAGATATTGCATTATATCATACTGTTTACATTTTTACATGTAATGTGTCCAGTGTGTCACAAGAAAAATGAATTGCAGTGCAAGTAAAACCGCGGGAAAGGAAAAGTCTTATTTAATTACAGCTTCAACTCGCTAGCAGGATCTAGGGGTCGGGCACGAATGATGTCATACACGTTAAGGGGTGAGTGATTTGGAAAAAAATGATGCCACATGTTAAAGATAGCAATCTACGTAATGCTTAAGAGGGTGACGCCGTGGTTGGGTGAGTTCAAAACTATGTTAAAGTTGGGTAGCGCAGTTTATGCGTGACCACTAGAAGATAGAAAGCGTGAGTACAGCAAAACTATGCTGCTTGTAGTTGCTTGGTCCGCCTACTTCTCTGTCGTACAGCCATTTCCACTCCACCTCTTTTCATCCGCTCTTCTCCTTCTCCTCGCGTGCTGGCTAGTTTTCTTAATTGCAATTTATATCAGTTTTTTGCATTGAAATTCGTGTGTCACCTTCAATTAGACTGTACACATCCATACATACTCAACCCGTATCAAAATTTACACGCTGATTAAATGTGTAGTTTTGAAGCTAGAGACATTTAAATTCAACCCAAGAAACTCGACTTTAGTTGGAACAAATCTTGCGGGAATTCCGCTATTCTGCTCTGTGCCTGCACATCAGGTAGCTGCTGGCTGTCAACTTCCCCTAAATTCATATGTAACAGCTCACTAGTCAGTCAAACAGACAGACAAGAATGGAAAACGAGAGAGAGAGACTGGGTTGACGTTGTTTCGCTCCTTCGTGAAGCCACTACCCAATCCTGCTCTTCCTGTCCATCCCGCTACCATCCCACCAAACTTCAAAAAGTGTAAACAACATTGTAAAAACATACAAAATGTTCACTCTACAATTATTTCGCTTGAAAAAGAATTAAAATCCGACAATTAATAAAGTTTTTCAAAATAGATACTCCATCATCAACATCGTCAAATCTTTGGTGAGTTCTATTATCCTTATTTTTACCATTAATTATATGTCCAGCTCACCTCACGTACATTTGTACTAACTTTGTGAAGCACGTTGAAAATAAACTATCCTTTAATCCTTTTCCTCAGTTATATTATAGAAAATATTATATATATTAGTATCTGAATTTCTAAACGAATTTAAACATTATAGTTATGAAGTGATTGATTTTAATTGTCAATAATATTATAATGTATAATAAACAAATGTTAAGATGCAAAGGCTTATGTCCATGACTTTGTATCTCCATTCTGTGAATCAAAACCTTAATGTTTATGTATGAAGTACTGACATGTTACATGTGATTAATTATTTATCTGTCTATGAAAATTAATTACGTGGTACTATATCTTAGGGTCAAATCATTTCAGGTATGTATTATTAAGACTTTATACATTATAGGAATCAAAGGATGACGTTGACTACACCTTTGACAAATGTAAAGGCAAAAGGGTGGATTTTTGCCAAAACTCCGTTTAAACTCAAGCTTTTAAGTTGTTAGTCATAAGTGTGTTGTGTGTGAACAGTGACAAAAGGGTCTACAAGAAGTGACAGGAGACGTCGTCGCAAATCTTTTTGGATTCTCCTCGGGAAACATTTATTAGTATTATTATCATTATTATGGACTTTTATTTAAACTAGAGCTCTGAATTAATGCATAGAAGTGTGTATATTATGTAAATAATTGGCTTGGAGCTATTAAGACTAAGATGTGAAATTAAAGATTGACTTCAGTACTTACCCAGCAAGTGTATTCTTAAACTTCAGTGTTAGTTTCTTTAACAATTCGTTTGTATATTTTCTAATATAACTTCTTCAGTAAGTAAAATGTGTGCTTCAAACGTAAACAAGAGTACTCTGACGATAGTAACAATAATAAATGTTTCCCGGAAAGAATCTTTTCACAGATTTGAGACTTTGTCTCAGGTAGGTCCGGTTGTCACTTTAGTTCGAAGAAACTAAAGGAGATGAGACGTTGCTAAAAATTCCATCCCTTAAATCCAGTTTATTTTTAAATGCGTTTTTTTCTTTCACTGCACATGGTGTATGTGATAGATTTTTATTTAATTTTAATACAAAAATTGATTCCCCGCTGCCAGCCAAAAGTCAAGTTACTTTGGTAGTCACGACTTATTTTCGATGTGTAACCAACAGAAAGAACTGTACGTGTACATTAAAAATGAAAGAAACCGAATTCGAAAACAAGTATTCGGGAAATGAGTTTACTTTAAAATGGATCTCATGCTTTTCATGATGTCGCAAGTGAAAATTAAATGTATTTGCTTGGGAGAGGTAGAATTAGTGTTTATAGATGCGTGAACCTATTAGAATAAAAGCAGCGTACGGCACGTTTCGGACAAAGCCCATTCGGAAAATGGACTATACTCCGTATGCATATACTTAAGATTGTTTTAGAGTGATTTACTTAAAAAGCCCAGTTGGGATATTGTAGCTAACAAGGATTTTCTTTTGGGGATTTTTAAGTATAAACTGGTAATTATTTTTACTGACTTTAAATTTATTAACAATTGATAGGCTAATAATAATTTCTCTAATTTAGTTATTTTAGCAGAATCGGATTGAGTAAGGCTATATCCCCACACTGGCATTGCATACTCAATTTGCGATCGGATGTAGGTTTTAATATACATTTAACAGTTCAAGATTGCCAAAAGTCAAACTGTATTAATATGAAAGTTAAATCTTGGTCCCCTGAGGTGTTCCATTGCTAATTGGTAGGATATCTGAGAGAATAAATTGCTAATCTATGCTTGTTTCACAGTCCACTAAACTATATAATAAAAAAACTAAAGAGTTAATGGTGATAGCTTCCAAACCGTTTGACTTGCACAGGTGCAAACGGTACCAAAAGACACAAAATGACGTTAGGGAGACAGGTAAAAGGTTTAACTTGAAATTTCACGTTAATTGATTGAGCTTGTGTTTAACTGGTTCGTTTTTGTCGTATTTATTATTCTAGTACGTTATTGCGGCAAACGTTATTCTAGATTCTAGATAATATATAAATATTTATTCATATTTAGTGATTGAGCTGCAGCTCCAGCGTATTGGTACATACTGTACCTGTTGACAACATGCCGGGAACATTGACATTTATCGATGTTGAAAATTTTAAGTCATACAAAGGGTTTGTCAAAATTGGCCCTTTGCGTCCTTTTATGGCTGTAATTGGTCCAAATGGCTCAGGTACGTAATGTCTAAACAAAATCTACTAAAAATATTAGACTAATAAAATAGACTGTAGTTTTCACTGTAATATTCTACATAATATATTTCAGGTTTGTCGTAAATTGTACTTTTATTTGATTTTCGTTTTCCAGGAAAATCTAATTTTATGGATGCCATCAGTTTTGTGATGGGTGAAAAAACATCATCGCTTCGAGTTAAGCGATTAAGCGATCTGATTCATGGGGCATCGATCGGTCAACCAGTTGCTCGTACCGCCTCTGTAACAGCTACAATTGAACTTGAAGATAGGACGGAAAAGAAATTTTCACGTGTAGTTCAAGGATCATCGTCGGAGTACAGAATTAATGGCGATGTAATCAAAATACGTTATTAAGTCACTAACATCTATTTAAAAGTTACGGAATTGTTAAGTTTTGACGATTTTCTTATTTATTCTTAGATCGTTGCTCAGCAGCAGTATTCCAGCCAACTTGAAAAGTTGGGAATAAACGTGAAGGCCAAAAATTTCCTTGTCTTTCAGGGTGCTGTAGAGACTATTGCCATGAAGAGTCCAAAAGAGCGCACTGTTCTGTTTGAAGAAATTAGTGGGTAAGAACTTAATCGATTAAAAAAATAAACAAGTTTGTTCCTGTGGGACACTAAATATTTTTGCTGTGCCAATGTAGTCCTATTGGGCATAGCAGGTGATACAGTAAAGTTTAAAAGTTGATATTAATCAATTCAATATGTGATTTATGATTTCTATGGTTAATCGTAGGTCTGGAACTCTTAAAGACGAATATGAAAGAACTAAAGCTGAGATGTTAAAAGCTGAAGAGGATACTCAGTTTACATACTTAAAGAAGAAAGGAATTGCTGCTGAACGGAAGGAAGCAAAACTGGAAAAGGAAGAAGCAGAAAAGTACCAGCGCCTGAAGGATGAATATGTGAGTATTATATTTCCCCAGTGTTGATCGTGTGGAAGAAAGTGTTCGTTCTAGACTACTCACTATACTTCCACTTTTTACTTTTTTAATGAATATTTTGCTCAAGCCAGAAAAATAAAACGTAGGAAGGAGATAAAAATACCAGTATATTTTTGTTTAATTTTACGTTCCTATCTTCGATGATAAAAACCCAAGGTAGAAATCATTGTACATAAAAATTGTTAAATGGGTTTTTACAGCGAGATCTGGAAATTCAGCTTCATTTGTTCAAATTATACTGCACAGAAGAAGACATTGAAAAGCTGTCGGAGGAAGTTATTGCAAAGCAGTCAGATTTAGATAGCCTAGTAAATCGGAAAGACAAAATGGACTCAGAGCTTCAGAAAAAGAAAAAAGAACTTGGCAATCTAAATCGTGAATTAGCTGGCAAAGAAAGTACCCAGCGGGAAAAAGTAACTTCCTACATTAATATTGTGTTGTTGGTTTTGGTTTAGGTGTCTTGGATAACTTTAACTTTGAATTTTTAGGAAAGAGAATTAAATGCAAGACGTCCTGACTTTATCAAAGCAAAGGAAAATGTTACCCATATAAAGAAGAAATTAGAAAGCTGCAAGAAGTCCTTAGATCAAGCTCTTAAGGTAATTAAGCCTTATTGGTTCGGGAATATTGGAAATGATTTGATAAAGTATTCGGCAATGGTTGACAATAAGGCATGGAATATGTAATATTGAGAATATGGTATGGACATGAGCAATGCTGATCAAATATCGACACACCAAAAATATGTCGATCACTAGTGGTTATAAATGATCTAGCCTGCTCCAGTTATTGTGGTCTGGACCATTAAACTTGTAAAAAAAACCATTTTGGGAAGTTAGCTAAAAATTTAGTTTTTGAGGGGATTTAACAATTAAATACTTAAACAAATTCAAAAGAATTTATTCAGCTTAATTATAAAATAATATTGCCAGATCATGAAAAAGTGGTCAGGTCGGGTCCGAAACCGTAGGGTACTTTTTCCATGCCTGGCCAGACAGTTCCGGCCACTGTAGATCACCATTTTGATGAGCTAAATAAATGCCACTTGGTCTTGAAAAACATATTTAATTTTGACTATTTTTCTGATGTCGTGATTTGTAAATTCCGGAACTACCGACAGTGGCTGACTGTTAAAACTAATGTCTCAGTATTTATAATTTTTAGTATTTAATGCGTGATAATATGCTCCAAGGAAGCAGTTTATCTGGCGTACCAATTGCATTTCTTAGCTTGGCGCTGAATATTATAGCAGCTGTAAATGTCGTCTATTAGTAACCTTTTCTTACTTGTTTTCTGGACGGTATGTGTAATTAGTGGGATAATTATTATAATATTTTGTGGTTTTTACTAATCAAAGCTTTGAACTACTGTTTGCCTAACTGAGTTTGTATACGAATTCCTGTCGGCTAGTAAGCAATAGCAGCAACGACTATTCGACCAATATCATGAATTTTATGCCGGAATTCGAATTCATTGCGCTGTTTGGGTGTCAGATTTGAATTTTCGGTGTTAGCTAAAATATCGACATTTCGGAAAAAGAATGTTGACAATATTGCCATGTCAGAATTGATCGATATATATTGTCAAAAAGGCCTTGTTGCAATTATATGCAACTAATCAATTTGGTTCACCAGGCAAAAGAAGCACATGAAAAGGATATCGAAGAGTTATGGAAACAATATAGGGAAGTAGAAGCTAATGAAAACGAGTACTTGACGCGAACTGCATCTGAGTCACAGAGCCAAGGCCAGGACATAACTCTGGGTGACAAGCAGGTTAGAAGTCTAGCATATTCAATATTCAGTTAATTTCGGCATGCAATCATTTTGGTAGTCTCAAATTTTCATACCTTTGTTTGTAGCTACGTGAATACTGGACTCTGAAAACAAAAGTTCAAGAAAAATCTAGAAGTCAATTGGCCAAGTTGAACGAAGTAAACAGAGCTCAGAAAGATGACCAAGAAGCTCTTGATAGTTTATCAAGACAAAAAGGAGATTTAGATAATCGACTTAAACAGGTGAATCATGAAATTTCTGAGGCGACCAAGCGTGTAGAGAAACTGTCGGAGCATATTCGCCACAATGAAACTTATCTGGATGAGCAGCGACGTATAAGACAAGAGTTAAAATCGGAAGTTACAACTTCAAAAGGTAAATTTATGAATTCAAGTTCGTTATTATGTAAGTACAGTGTTGACTGTGTAAATTGTATTGTGTTTACGACCTTTAAAATGTGTAGATAAAATCCATGAATATCAAAGTCGGCTAGACGATGTAAATATGAAACTTGGGGATGCTCGTGTTGACAAGCATGAAGAAGCCAGGCGTAAGAAAAAGCAAGAGATTGTCGAGACGTTCAAAAATCATTTTGTTGGCGTTGTAAGTACTATTTTATTGAATCTTTCCTTATGTAATTTTTTTTTGCTGCTCAACATAAAGATATAAATGTTCGGGGTTGTCTTATTCTCAGTATGATCGAATGATAAACATGTGCCATCCTCGGCACTCAAAGTACAAAGTTGCTGTGACTAAGGTAATGGGAAAATATATGGAAGCTATAGTCGTCGACACGGAAAAAACGGCTCGTGCATGTATTCAGTATTTAAAAGAACAAATGTTAGAACCGGAGACCTTTTTGCCGTTGGACAATATAGAGGCAAAACCTATTCGTGAAAGATTAAGGTAATTTTCATTTTGTATAACATTCATTTGTTTTATTTGAAATTATTTATCATTTATTTAATTATTAGGCAGATGAGTATTACAGAGAGAAAGCATAGTTGTGACTGGGCGGGTAAAACTTGAAGTTTTTAAATTGTTAAGTTTAAATCAGAGAAAGATAATCGTTCTGGGTTGGACCAAATAATTTCTAAACTTTTTGTTGTATTACGTATATTCAGAAAGCCGTTGCTTGTAAGTTATTTATGTTGGTGTTTAGCTTGAACATCGTCTGTTTACAACCCTGCATAACCTATGAATTTTTGGTCTATTAATGTGTCGGAGCTTTGTCTTTGAGTTTTACTGGCCTTTATTTAAGTTTCGAGATTGGTGGGCACAACTAGGCACTCTCTCCCTGTTTAGTGGTTTGTGTACTATCGTTTGAATTTCGCTTTGGAGTGGCATATTTTAAGGAAGGCACTAATTACAACCCGTTTAACAGGAATATCCGAGATCCTACAAATGTTCACTTACTATATGACATTTTGGATTTTAAACCAAAAGAGATTCAAAAGGCAGTCCTATTTTGTACCAACAATGCTTTGGTTTGCGAAACTCAAGAAGATGCAAACCGCGTTGCTTATGATTTGGAACCTGGCCAGCGATTTGATGTATGAGACATTATTATTTTATTAAGCATATAGGTTTGTTGTACAGATATTTTGAATAATTATTGAACTGATTGTAATTAATGAATATAACACTTCGTGCGATCAAGGCGGTTGCATTGGACGGAACATTTTTTACAAGATCTGGTATCATGTCTGGAGGTACGATGGATCTTTTAAAGAAAGCCCAACGTTGGGACGATAAGCATTTAACAAAGTTAAAACAAGACAAGGACCGAATTAGTGAGGAACTTAGGGAAGCAATGAAAAAATCTCGAAAGGAGTCTGAGCTCAATACAGTTGAGCAGCAAATTGCAGGGCTTGAAACTCGTCATAAGTATGCGAAAGGAGACAAGGATACTACGGTAGGCAATATAGAATAGTTTAGCGAAGGAACCGATCAGAATTATCCTATGCTTAAAATGTTTCTAGCAATTAGGTGTCATATTTCTAAGTTCTTGACGCAAATAAAAATTGAAAAATGTCTATCTGTTTTAGATGAAGCAAATACAGACCTTGAAATTGGATCAAGAAAAAATAAGAGAAGAACTTGATCATGTGAATGTAAGCAATAATAGTATAACTTAAACTCAATGTTAGGTAAGATAAGATAAGAACAAGGTAAGAATAGTTAATTGAAGAGCTAGTCAGTACATGTCAGCACAAACCAAGTTATAATGTGTTGTCAACGTGTTTACAGGTAAAGATCAAGGACATTGAAGCCCAAATTTCCAAGCGGGATGAGACGATTCAGTCAGTCAAAACAAAATTAAACACGATTGAAGACGAATGTTTTAAAGCCTTCTGTAAAGAAATAAGTGTTGCTAATATTCGACAGTATGAAGAGCGAGAATTGAGGTAAGGCTTTAATTTTTTCCACCTATATATACATAAATTACAATGGTTTTGAAATACTTAACCTATGTAAACCAGTAATATACCATTTTAAAAATTAAGAATATGTATGTATTTATTTCAAAATCGATTTATTTTCTAAAACCTTTTTTTTCGAAAAAAGTTATTGTTTTTAAATTATCCAAAAACGTCGTTACTTTTCGTAGAGCTCCCATTTTTGGTAATAAGATTCTACTGGTAATTACCGTTCAAATGGTGTATCACTTATATACATTTGAAATGCGTAACCGGTTAAACCGGTAGTAAATTGAAAATTCAGATTTGACGGGAAATTCAAATTTAACAATTTTTAAATTATTTCAAACAACGACTATTAAATCGGAATCATGTTAAATTATGTATGTGCATACGAAAAAATTATGCAGTTTACTTCTTCCCGTGGTTCCGTACTGCCTCGTCTTACTGTTATGGCTGCCTATCAACAAGGGCTTTAACTCTTGTTATGTATAATTATAATATTTACGTATTCATTTTACTGAGTCTTTCGTTTTATCCAGGACTCAGCAAGAAAGAGAACAACGCCGTGTGGAATTCCAAAATCAGAAAGAGCAAATCAAATCACAAATTGATTTCGAAGAGTCCAGAGCTGAAAGTGGTAAGTAATATCCCTGCGATTCTATTTCACTATTGCTACCAAAGCGTGGGGTATGTACTTCATAATAATTTATTATTTACCGAAATCTTCGTGTTTTTGCATTATTTCTGCAGTGCAGGGAAACGTAGCTCGTTGGGAGACAGCTGTATCTGAGACGGAAGAAGCTTTGCTTCAAAAGCAAGCAGAGGAACGCAAAGCAAAAGATGACGTCGATACCCTTCTTCAAAAATTTGAATCTATGAAGAAAGAAATCAGTGAATTCAAAGGAGAAATAGAAAAAAAGGTTGAACTAATAGAATTATTTTACGTTTTGAAATTTATTCATGGACAATGACAAATTCATTCAATGTAATGCTCTTGAATAGGATGAAGAAATTGGAAAAGCTCGACGAGAAGTCGGTGGAGCCGCTAAAGAAATTCAGTCCGCCCAAAAGGTTATTGCTCAGCTTGAAGCTAAGCAAGACCAGAAAAAAAGTGACAAGCATAATTTGCTCAAGCAGTGCAAAGTACGACTGTTTTATACTCCAATATTAGTTTTCATTTAGTATAAGACATGCGAAAATATGCATTTATCCTTATAAATATGTTTATAGATAAACGATATTCGCATTCCATTCCGACGAGGTCACTTGGATGAAGTCGAAACGGACGGTCCTGATGCCAGTGTCGAGGTTGATAGTAATGTTTTGAGCCAAACCATCTACGCGCAGGAAGAGAGGTAACAACAGTTTTATTGCTGGCTATAAATTTAAACGTAATTAAATAAAAATAAAAACGATGAAAGAGAGGCATATTGAAATTATGAACACCCATTATTCTGAAATAATTTTAGGATGAGAATAGATTACTCAAATTTGCCAGACGAATATCAAGGGTTGGGGCATGACGAAATAAAAAGAACAAATGACCAGCTTAATAAGAGATTACAGGATCTTCATAATCACTTGGTTAAAATTCAGGCACCAAATATGAAGGTACGAGTTGCATTTGTGTTTGTTTGGAATTCAACAACTTGTATCTATACGTCATATATTATATTAAACTGTTGTAAAGCTTGATGAATGAATTCAGTACATATGTTGTGAAAGTGATGCCATAGTAGATCTACGCAATTTATTTCTCAGGGTGACTTAAATTTTGTATTTGTTTAGGCGACCCAAAAACTGGAAAGTGCGAAAGAAAAATTATTAGAAACCAATGAAGAATTTGATTCTGTTCGCAAAAGAGCAAAAGCCGCTAAAGTTGCTTTTGAAAAAGTTAAAAATGAACGACATAAAAAATTCATGATGTGCTATGACCATGTGGCAAGCTCTATTGATAGCATTTACAAGGTGAGTCGTTGATAATTAAAGTTTTGTCCTTAGTAGGTTTTAGCAAACCCAGTGACGGTTTTCGGTTTTTCAAAACTCAGTGGTTTTGGGAATTCTATCTGTCTATGTAAATAATTTTTCAACCTTTCGTTTCAACTTTTGATACATTTAAAAGCTCTTGAAAAAAAATAAAAAAATCTGAAGTTTTCAGAATTGACATTTGGCCTTTACATAGTGCTCGGAACGGGTACACGTGTACCCGGGTATATGGGTACGGGTACGGGTCCGGG
>JAQFZE010004732.1:0-10937 GCA_034695245.1 Dicyrtomina saundersi | reverse complement strand
GTCTTGTCCGTAAATGCCAATCCATAAAGAGTTTCAAAATTTAAAATTATTCAGTATATTTCTGAAATAGATTGTCATTGGTTTTTCAATTGTCTGAAATAATGATATTCAGAAAAGTAGGAATCTTTACTTTGAGAATATCCATTTGTTACATGTTACAGGTATGATTCTGTTAATTAATTCTTGTAGTTTAATTTAAGGATTCAGTGGAAAAAAAAAGTATTGAATGCATCAAAGCTACGTGTGATGATTTAGAAGAAGTACAATTTTAATTGAAAACCCACCGAAAAAAGTAGCAATGACATTGACAAGGTATCCTTGACTAACTTAATTAGATTCAGTCAATTGGATTTAAAAATTTAGCGGTGATCCAACAATAAATACTACGCATTCGCTCCATAATATCTTAAATATTACACCTACATGTACTTAATGAGCATAGTCCTAATGCAGTATTTTCACAGCAGGTGACGATGAAAGACGGAGTTCAATTATTATAGTTGTACACATTATTACATAAACAAAGTAGGTACAGGTGCAAATAGAATGTCGTACATACGTATACACTAGATTTGAGCAGAGCATCTTCCAGTTTAAACCTATTGAATTTTAATTTTGGACATCCTGTCTAATAATTGCGGGATAATTGTATAAAAATAACATGCGAAACGAATCCATTGATGTTTTGCATATAAATTTAAAACCTAGTGGTTTGTTCAGTTGCGATCTGTGTTGTTAAGTAACTTTATCACTTATGTTAAATTTTTTTTTAACTCGGCAATGATTTATAGTTTGGATTTCAGAATGATGTAATTAGAAGTCTCATAGTCATAGTTAACGTCTAATTCCAATTCCAAGCTTTACGTGTATGACAAGCATATGTTTGTATACTTCTGTGACGACTACCAATAGTAATTATTAATATATCCTTGTATTTACTTGCATTTTAACTTTAATGAGGATCATTGTCAATTTTGAATCATTTGTCTAACCGTAAGTCGTACTTCGTAAGGTATATGTCATATAGTCATGGTACATAGTGTTTACTTGAATGGTCATACATTTACGAGTACTGTCCCGATCTCCTAATAATGAATTCGTGTTCCTTAGCTAAAATCTCAAATATGGATGCATGAAAATTTCAGCATAGAGGCTTGCGTGTAATTAATTGATTAAATGAACCGTATTTTTTTCAACCATGGGATAGTCTTGACTTGACGAAGAGCGTCCATTTTAATAAAGTGGATAAGGGTAAAGTACATACTACCACATGTTATATAGTTTATATGCATAGTGTAGTATATAGTATACCTTGCAGAGTAGTAGTAGTTGGCTGTAAAATGTTTTTATTTGTTATCAGGAGCGTGTATTATGTAATACAGGTAATCATAATTAACTGCACTACCTGCTTTGGGATTACAATCACCACATCAAAAGTAATTCTGCAATAATGCGTAATTACATATATAATTATATCTAGGCAGTAAAATACACTTATAAGTATAATTTTATAATTAATAATTACTATATAAACTTTACTTACTTCTCACAAAAAGTTGTTTTCTTTACTTCTTTCCGATGTCAAGTCAGCAGTATGATTTAATTTACAATTTTTTCCTTCATGTAGAAAACCTGATGAAAACTATAATGTTTTGAAAATCTGACAATCAATTTTTAATTTTTTAATGGAACTTGTTGATCATGAGATTTATGGATTCAGTCAGTAGATTCATAGCAGTATTCCATAGACAATAGCGACGGTTAAAAATTCTTTAGTTTAGTTTGTTCGACTCCGTAAACGGTCAACGGTTAATTAAATTAAGGCAAATTAAACATCAAATGTATGTGTGCATAGGTAAATCTTTTTGAGATCAGGCTGTCATGCACTTGCTTCAGTAGTCATGAAGCAATGAATGAGAGAAGAATGGTTTGCGTTCTTAAAATGATCAACTGATCAAGAATCAAGGCTAAATCTAATTATTCAAATCAAATTTATGGTATGGTGATGGTGCAATAATGTGCAATGTTGTTATCTGTTAGCACTTTTCACTCTTTACTCCTCACATTTATTAATGTGAGGTAAAGGGTAGCAAAATAAATTTATGGACATACCATATTTAATTTGATGTGTCATCATCATACACACATATACGTATTAACATTAGCGCTGCCTATTAAACACCGAGTTGGTGCGTACTCATATTACTTTGTGCTGTATATTGCATGTACTACTTTAATTTTTCTTAATAAAGGCACATAGGTAGATTGGCAAGAAAGAATCGTTAGGACTGATGACTTGTGTATAACTTATGAATACAAATCAGGTAATTTACAATTCGTCATTTGCCAACATCACACAGACGCATTTTTAAAAACTTGTGTACTTGATTCCGAATATTATTTCCGAAAATTAACAATTAGAGCTGATTGGTTGAAAATATAATATATTACCATCACAACGCGGTGGGAATCGAGCTTGGTTATAATTTTCTTACCCAAACTATTGAAAATAACAATCGTAAAATCTCCTGAACGGCAACGGATGTGCTGTACCTGTCTTTATATACTTCTGTACCACATATATTGCATTGTGCAGTGGTGGTGAATGTTATTTTTGCATGGATATATGCATTAAGATATTCCATAGAAGTAGGGATGAGAGTGTGTTGTAAGTCTATGCAAACGATATATAGTTATAATAATATAGACCTTTTAGAAACAAAGGCTAAAAAAATTGTTTCTTCTTCGTTCCGTTCATAGAGATATTTAAAAGGGATGATATGTAAGTTATGTATGTATGTATTGCCATGTGGTCAATGAAAGTTGAATTTGACTTCGTTATAAGCTTCAATAATGAGATTCAGTTCGTCTTCGTCGAAGGAAAAGAAAGGGGGACGACGACGGTAAAAATGGTTATATTTTATATGGAAAACTGAACCTTTGTTAGTATGTGTTGACCTGGTTTAATCAAATGCAGCATGGCGTATGTATGTAATTGTATGTGCCGCACACATTTTTCATGTTCACGATGGTGCTGATTTGAAAGCACAGGATGGTTTTTGGTTTTCTTTATATTTTGATTTGGATTTTGAACTCGCGATTGTTCATTATTTATTTGCGTGCATCCTTTTTTGAATTTTGAATTGAGCACTATACTGCTTATCTATAGGGCATATAAATCTAAATACGTACATCTTTGCCTGATGATGGTTTTTGTAATAATCGCATAAATTACTGGTTCAAGAAATTCTGAACTTAATTTGAGGGTATATAGAAGTATGCACTCAAGGATAATATTATAGTACACTGGCTCTTTGCGTTGGTGTTACTCATCACGACTGTAGGTGTTTGACTTTAAACTTTAACTGATTTTGATATTTTATGAATTATTCAAACGACTAATTTTAGTATAGCTAGGTAGGTAACCAATTATGAAGGTTTTACTTTCGACTTTAGATTATAGGTGTTTACATTTCACAATTTAAAAAGTTTCTGCTAATTGCCAACGTTTATTAGCTAAACTCGCCTTACTGATAGAATGGATAATAATATTTGAACATGTTGAATTTTGTGAGTAACATTTTGTCCTTTAATCTATATACTAGCAGTATATAGTGGTTGTGTACAATGGAGAGGAGCAAAGGTGTGAGTGCGTAGGCTGCCCATCGCTAACTCAAAATGGCAATTGAAGAGTTAGTTGGCCTTCCCTTCAAATAGGGTACTCTTGGCTTTGGCTTGTGCTTGTTAAATAGTTTCCAAACGTAGGGATTATTTAGGATTTTGATTTTGTTCTTGAGTCTATAACAAAATCGTATTAATATTGGTGTTGCGCTAATGCGTTGATATACATAATTTGAAGGCGGACGTGAATTTGGTGGACTGTAGACTGTAGGGAGTAGGTACACACACGGTATCTTTCTTTCTAATAATAATATTATGTGCAATAATGATAATATATGATGTTGTGAGATAAATGTTTGATTTTGAAATATAGTTTTTGGCTAATTTTACCGTTCAGCTCAGGTTAACTACCGATAAGTTTGTAGAACATTGTTACAATAAAGTGATATTTTTCTGATTTCATTGCAACAAACCTGTTCTTAATAAAATAATGATTTTTCGGATTCATTGTAAAAATGGTCATTAATTTAGTTCCATACCAATAGTTGACTTTCGAATAAAATAAAATAGGTGGAAATATTCTATCTCAAACAACAAGAAATCCAAAATTATTGTAATATTGTAACAATTTTATTACAGATTGAAGATTGTAGAGCTTAACATTTTTGATTTTGTCTAGCCGTTTTTTATGAGCAGTTAACCCAGGAAGAAGCGGCATGAAAGCTACATAACTGCATTACACTATCTTTTATTCTGTTATGCGTATACATCAGTTTCAGTTAAAGTCAATGTTGTTTTGATTTTGATTATTACGAGATGTTTTAGAGGAGTGTATCATCAAAATAAAGCGTAAAAAACGGCCTGAATTCGTAAGGAGACTGTTTCTTGTTTCTATGTTTTTCTTGAAGTTTAATTCGAGAGGAAAGGGTAAGGGCGCAAGTTGGGTTTGAAGGCTAGTCGTTCTCGTCGTCGTCGTCGTTATGCTCACTGCTTGAGGAGAGTCGAGAAGCACACAAACTCAGATTTGTAGGAGACAGACGAGGTAGAAGGTGGAAGACCAAGTTAAAGATGAAACTCTGTTTCTGTTCGAGTGGGAACGTTGCTCTTGCGGTGGAGTGGTAGTCAGTGGTAGTGTGGTAGTGGTGGCATGAAGGAGCAAACTTTTCTGTCTTTTTTTCCTCATCATGATGAGCTGAACAGACTATCAGTCATCTTCACTGACTCACCTCAGTGGCAACACTCATTCCTTTCTGAACATATCTCCTCACTACTACACTAACGATAAATATAAACTATAAAACATTATGCTTCCCATAGCTATCCATTGTAACAGCTAACAGTCTATTTTATTACATTGACATATCCACTGTTTACTTGGATATCTTATCTTACGATTAGTAATGGAGTGTACATAGTATTTATTTTCTACTAGACCAGGCGTGTATGCTCATACAAATACATCATATTAAACGAAGGCAGACACATTTACATACTACGTACATTTCTGCTTCAAGTTTCAGTGCATACAAAAAAAAAGTGTGTGTAGGTGTGTGTATTTTAATAAAATATCAGTAATGCTTATGACTTTTGTTTTTCGTGCTGGCGTTGTTTCTTCCACTACAACTTTCATTTTCATTTTACTGCCCAAACAAATTTAACATAAGGAGGAACGTGTCTCTGAGTGTGTGTAGTGTAGTGTGTATGTGATTCAGGGAAGGCTGACTCAGTGAGGGAAGCATGAGATCTTCTCGTCGTCATTGTTGTCATTAATATTAGGATGGTGAAATATATATTTTTTTTTCATACAGTTTCCAGCTCTTCCACTAACTAAATACTACAGATTTTAAAGGTGGTGTTCGTTTTACACGCACAAGCTTTGGTGCATTTTTTTTCTGTTAATTTGCAGAGATTGTTCGTAGCTAACAAGTGTTAAATCAAGGTGGCTATTCTTGCTCCCTATTGTGCATATAATAATATTATTTGGACACACCTACGAAAAGTTACATTTGTACAATAGTATATATGTGTGTATATAAGTTGTCATAATCCCGCGTATAGTCTATACAGATTGTACATACTGTTAATTATTATTATACACATAATTATTGTGTATAAATTCAATCAATGGGATTCTTGTCAAAAGTAAAAACTAACAACTACATTGCTGCGGATGCTACAGTACAACAACACAATAAAATTGAAATCGCCTTTTGAATAAGCATAATCCTGCATACTATTGTGATACGCTACGTGTGTGTGATCACGGTTTTGATTCTGATTGAAGATAACTTGCTTCATGATTAAAGTTTGGCTGTTGTTTCTATTTCGTTATTTCGCTTGTGCTGTTTACTCTGCTACTGCTCAGTCATAGTGTTCATGCTGATCCTCGTGAGACAGTATTCTAAAAAATATAAACATAAACGTGATATTTTATCATCAATCTTTGAATACAGTATGGAGTTTTGTTTGTAAATAGCAAGTAGCAAGGAAGCAGTTCATTCATTTATTCTGGATAAACATTAAATAATTCGGGATGTGGATTTTTTATCTGTTTAACTAGTTGTTAGCTCAAGAAATAATTTGAAGTGAATATTTTTAACAGTTCGCGATTTGTACATACAGTCGGAAGTTGCGTGAGCAGTAATCAATACACAAGAAATAACTTTGTTCTTTGTTATTGGAAGAAGTACTTACTGATATTTTGTACTATTTCTAATGATACTATCATCTTCAGTCATCTGTCCATATCGATCTTTCTTTCTTTCATTCACTACGTGCCATTCCTCTATACTCTATACAATATCCGTGAATACAGTTTTTACAATGTACTGACTGTAGTTGTAATTCATTAAATTTTAATTCGCAATCGGCTTTGGAAAGTACAATTAATACTGTTATGTAAATGGTGTGTAACTATTTTTTCGGAGAGAATAAACTTATTGTAGGATAGGAGTGCCTACAAACGCAGGTATGTGATTAATAAATGTGCCAGATTCCAGTTTAAATCCTTCAAACTTGTAAATTCTTATGTATAATGAGTAGTGTGTTAGTACATATTGCACTTGGACTTGGTTCTGTTAGATTTTTATTTATTCTTGGATGAATTTTGTCGTCAGTGTATGGCAAGCAGGGATGGCTGGAGTAGCCTACTAAATTTAGTTAATAATATTGTCAAGCACTAATTTATGCTCTATCAGCTTCAGGGATTAGTTGTGGTCGTCTCTGCTATTGTGTTGTGTGACTGCGTAGGTATTAAATAGGACATGCACAATACTACAGGGTTTGTTTATGTGGGAGGCAGCAAGGCAAGGTGACGTCGTTTGAATTGTATTCATTTAATTCGCTAGTTTTGTAGTTTTGTTGAATATCGAACGAGAAGTGGCCAGACGTAGCGGTAGCAGCTCTTCTTCCTGTTCGTTCGTTTCGGTGTATATAATATGTACAAATGTATACAACTACTTGAGGATAGGGGAAGAGTCTATCCTCGCGTTAATAAAGCAAGTTGTAAATGAGTAGGTATTTGTTGTTATGGTACGGTATGGGACGCGACGATGGTTCCTCTTGAGATGTCCTGTATTTTATTTTGTATGGAAATTTGGTTGAACCATGAAATTTAGAAGAATTCCTACTCAAAAGTTGAGCTAAAGTTTACAGTAAAATGTAATTGTTTGCGACGAGTACTTTTGATCCTTGTGGAAACATTTTATTGGCAATACGTGCAAAACTTTATATGTATAGCAGGCAACATACAGATATTTTTGTTCCGTTTTCTATTAGGTTTTGTATGTGTCTCTAACCAGAACTATATTAGGTATCTTATGGACTCATTCTAATTCTGTGTATATTTTCATTCGTATGCAAGTGTGAAATAAAATTATGTTGACTTTGTGGTCACATGTCACGTTGCGATTATGTTAAGTTTAGAAATATTTTAGTTTAAATAGAGGTTAAAACTTGATTTACATGTAACACTCAAATGTAGAGAAGCAACAGAGGACATCCTTTGTTAGTAATCCTCAAGTTAAATATTGAAATGAAAAAGTCTTGGGACTTGTAGGAGGCATTCAAGAACGACTCTGACTACAGCAACAACTTCAGGGAGTTAATAATTGTATGACCTTTTAGGATTTTGAGTTCTTAATATTTGTGCACGAAGCAATAAAAACAAACACAAAATCTTGTTTTATTTGATATATTTTATGCAAATGCTAAATACACAGAGAGCGTGATTAATTATTTCATTTTCCACTGCAGTAGAGACTACAGGGGGATGGTCTTGGACCGATACCGATAGAGACACGGATTGTGAGAATATTGTTTTACTTGAGTATGTACCTATGTGAGTGCGACATGTGGAGGAAGCCAATGTCCCTGTCCTGTGAATTTCCTGTAGGCTATCTGTAGAGAACAGGCTGACTAGTGATAGAGAGAGAGAGGGAGAGAACTATAGCCTAAACGAATGGAAAGAAGCAAACTGTGAGAAATGCTACAACTATGTATTGTGCTCTGCAATGAGGAGAGGACCTAACTGCGAGAGCATGAATGATAAGAATTTTATCATGCTCGGGGTGCTTCCTTCGTTCTCACACTAAAAAAACTACAGGAATCTCAAAGATCCACCTACATTCTAATAATACTATATACACCTTTTGCCTTTTGTTTTGCATTTATGTATTTATTTGTAGGTATGTGTGCGGTGTCACATTTTGCAGTACTATTCTTCATTTTCAATTCAATAGTACTACAACTCCCTTGTATATCTTATTATAAGCATGCTTGCGTTAGTAAGAGTCGAATTAACGAGAGTGCTAGTATCGGTAGTCGTAGTTATCGTCATTTTGATTGTAAACCAGAAGTATAAAAGATCCATGTCCGTAGTTGAGGTAGTAATAATTACAGTTGCAATAAACTAATTACGGAGCTGTGATATGGTCGTCCGCGCCCGACTCGAGGTGGAAGTAGCGAGTTTTATTAGCCGTTTTATATGTTAGGTAGTTATAATATATATTTGCGTTATATTAAGATTTGTAGAGACGTACATCCAAGAATAAATACATGCGATAACATCAAGAAAGTTGCATTTAGCAAGCGGCTTACGATTAGCTTTTATTTCAAGTATGCAAGAATAATGTACGTGCTACAGGCAGCTCTTATGCATGGGATGAGTTTGTGAAAAACTTGGCTTTGGTTTAAATAGTAAATGGTAATCGTAAGGTTTGGTTATTCTTTTTCGTTTTCTGTTCTGTCTTCTACTATTCTGCTCGCTCAATAGAAGAGTGTGCTGTTCTTTGGACGGGAAATAAAATAAAGCCATGAAATGAAATAAAGAGAAGACTGAACAGAAAAAAAAGGATAGGACTGATTTATGATTGGAGGAGAATCGAACCAAGGCTTTTATCTTCTTCTCATCCGTCCTCAAATAAATCTTGGAGTTAATCTAATGCTCAATCTAGTGACATCAAAGAGCTATGCTACAACTCCACGCACAACTGTACCGACTCTCGTACACACAATAATAGTAATAAAAGAAAGAATGAACTTCAGTGTTGTCGGCTTATTTTAAAAACAGGGTTTTTAAGATCTGCACTCAAAGATTAGTGAGTTTATTACACTACGAGTACTGTAAGCCTCTGCAGTTTTCACTGGAATGTTTTCCCTGCTGCACCGAAACCGATTTCGAGATTGAGACTCACACACTCCTAGTGGGACTGGGACGGGTACCGGTGCCGGATGCATTAGTGGTGGGGTGTTATATATATATCTGTAGTAATAATGTACATTAGTATGTGTTCCTCGCGCTTATTGAAGTAAACTGTTAGACTGCCTTTTGGAAAGTGAATATCTGCAGCTGTGTACGCTTCACTTGTAAATACAAGTGGTTTGCAGTTGCCTCTTGGCTTACCTACGCAACACGATGGTGCAATTGACCGACAAGGAAAAGAGGTTGAAGAAGACTCATGATAACGATAACAAAACCGCAGTAAAACCGCAAGTAAGACTCCTACCACACTCCAACTATCTATACTCAATTCGAATTTTCAAATATTAGATACTGCATTTCCTGTACAGGATGTGTAGAGTTGTGACGGCTTCTATTATTTTTGACCCAAGTAAATGACGGATGCCGCTTCTTCGTCACGTGAACGTCTCTTGTTGTCGTTCAAATCTATTGACTCTGGCTTTGTTCAGACCAAACCAAGACAAAATAAATTAATCATGTATACGTCATTATACACTAATGCAATTTTTAGTTATTTCCGCGTTGTTCATTGCAATACATAATATTATAATGTTTAAAACTCACCTAGTAGAATGTTGGTATTTGAAGGTACTGCAGGGAAAATACAAAATAATTTATGAAAAATACGTTGAATAAATAAAAATAGTAAAGCTTGTATCCAAATATCAGCATGTATTAGTTCATAAAGAAAAGCATTTATAAACATTGAATGTTTGGTAATAATTAAATCAGCTCGATATGTTTCGATATCGTGTGTACACTATTAAATGCATTAAGAATTAAAACCTACGTTATCCATCTAGAAATAGGTAAGATCACGAAGAGTAACGGTACAATATGCTTGTAGCCTTTAAGATACGATTTCTATTTGCTGCAGAAACTGAGATACTGATACTGCAATTATACGTATAATTACATATGTACATAGTATATACTTATGGGAACATGCAACTGTTTTTTTCGCAAAGTTAGTGCTGTAGGCAAATCACCTAGTCGAATTAACTTTTAATGTATTGATCAAACTCTGCTGTCTGTCTGAACGTGGAATGTAACATCCCAAAAGCATTATAGAAAGTTCACGAGAGCAGAGAATTAAAATGCTTTGAAGTTAGTCCGACTATCGTTACCTACTAGAGCGACTGCCCCGTTGCTTCCTCATTTGATTTTGTGTGAGTACATACTATATGTACCTAAGGACTATTAGATGGGTTGGTTTTGGCTCTTGTTGATATAGGTATCTATATCGGGGATCATATTTAAGAAAGGAAACAAGAGTGACTGAGAACTCGAGACTGATCCTAGGCTAGGTTCTAACTAGGTATGTGTTCTATCTTATAAATGCTGGGTACGTGCATATTACACAGCGTTATGTACCTTCAATGTTTTAGCGGTTGTGTTGACTTTAGTAATACCTGGCAGTCAAAGCGTTGTGCATAGTTTGACTATCTAATAGAGAAAAGAATGAGCTTCTTTAATTACTAATCAAAATCAAAGGTGAGAGACGCATCTAATCATAATCATGGTAATGGTTAAAACCGGTACTGTTGTGAATCTGAGGGTTCAGATTCAGCTTCTT